>ML108372.1:11865-49955 GCA_003697995.1 Taxidea taxus jeffersonii
AAGAAAGAAAGAAAGAAAGAAAGAAAGAAAGAAGAAAGGAAGAAAGGGAAAGAAAGAAAGAAAAGAAAAAGAAAGGAAGAAACTAAGTAAGTTTGGGTAGGAAGAGTCTTAGATAGTCATTCAGTCCAAAGAAAATTTTGGCAATGCCAATGGGAGATCGATCGTTAAGCCAAAGGAACCTGCCAAAGGAGTCCTCTATCTTGCAGGACTGGCCTGCCTTAGTAAGGCTAATGTACTCAGTCATTGGCTAAGAACAGTCAGTGGGAAGTACACCCTTAGTGCAAATGCAGTGGTACGTTCACAGTGCAGCAGCATGTGAGTGGAAGGAGTTATGCAGAGAGAAAAATCAGACCTAAGAGATGACATTTTTTAAGAACCTACAGTCAGCTCCACCCCTGACATCTCAATTACATAAATCTTTGCTTGAATTTGTTTTCCTTTGTTCAAATTTCTTTGAATTGGGCTTCTGTCATTTGTAAGCACAAGAGAACTCAGATACCTAAGGAGAGAATTGATTTGATATACAAGTTTGAGGTAATGAAAGGAAGATTAAAAGGAGTCAATGCCAGAATAGGAAAGCCTATATTTCCAAACTAATAGGTAAGCACATACAGTACATAAAAATATATACCATCCCTATTATATCCAGATGTTTACAAGTATAAGAGAATATTGCTTGTGAAATTTGGATTCCAGCACTGAACAATTTTATAATCTTGGGCAACATAATAACTGATATTTATTATGTACATACTTTATGCCAAGCATGACCCTAAGAGCTTTATATACATTACTTTATTTAACCACTATTTCACAGATGAGGAGAAGACTGTGACACAGAGATATTAAGAAACCACCTCTGGGGCACCTGATTGACTCAGTTGGAAGAGAGTGTGACTCTTGATCTTGGCATCATGAGTTTGAGCCCCACATTGGGTGTGGAGAGTACTTAAAAATAAATAAACTTAACCACCAGGCTCAGTCTGGTGGTGGGTATGGGGAGGGCACGTATTAACATGGAGCACTGGGTGTGTTGCATAGACAATGAATCTTGGAACACTGAAAAAAAAAAAAACAAAAAAAAAAAAAAGGAACCACCCTCAAGGGCATATATCTACTAAATGCAGTTTCAGGATCTGAATACAGATCTCTCTGACTCCAGAACCCATGCCCTTTACCAGCATATTATATGGTCTCTCTTGAAGTCAATTTGTGTCTATGACTTGTGGCTAAAATGTTTAAGATTTACAGACATCCTTTCACTAATATTCATAATCTTTCTACTCACTGGAGTTCTTAAAAACCATGGAATATGGGGCACCTGGGTGGCTCAGTGGGTTAAAGCCTCTGCTTTCAGCTCAGGTCATGATCCCAGGGTCCTGGGATCGAGTCCTGCATCGGGCTCTCTGCTTCAGCGGGGAGCCTGTTTCCCCCACTCTCTCTCTCTGCCTCCCTCTCTGCCTACTTGTGATCTCTGTCTATTATATAAATAAACAAGTAAAATCTTATTTTAAAAAACATGGAATAATTATGAATATTTGTTTTTCAGATAATAAAATTACTGGCAATATTTAATAACTTAGAGCTAGAATATGGAGCTTCTAACTCCACCTGAAGTCTAACACTGACAGTTTCACAAACAGTGGAATTTGACTTGCTATAAATGGTAATTCTTGTGTAGAGGCACCAGGAGCACAAAGGTTTGTAGTTACTTTCTGAGGGATTTATTCTCTTTTCATCAGAAGACTGGAAAATATACAGTCACTCTTTCCTTGCCCTTTGCAATCATTTTGTCCAAGGTATTTAAAGAAATTTATATCAAATAAAGGAGAAACCAGAAACACAAGAAGGTTTTCCATAGTTAGAGTATAGTAAAGAAAAGACTCTTCCTTTTCTTCTCTGTCTCCAGGATACTTAGTATCTAAGCCCTCATTGTCACTTATAATCTCAGTGAAAGACATTTTCTGTATGAGAATCCATTAGGCATGTGAAAACCTGGGCTAAGTGTAATATGCTCACCAATTCCCTCTAAAGTGGTCATCTATCATTTTGCTAGATATTGGCAGGACATATCTCAGAATTCCATTACTTCCACTCTGGCTCCTGTCACCAGTCCCTCCACTAAAATTGCTCTTTCCCAGTCCCCAGAAACACCCACGTTGCCAAATTCAATAACTATTTTTTTTAAAAGCTTATTGTTCTAGAACTCAGCAACAATTACTGAGTTGGTCGCCTCCTGCTCTGTTCTCCCGCCTTCCTCTGGCTCCTTGCTCCATATTCTGGTCACATTCCCTCCCAGTTTTTCTTTTTGCCCTTCAGTCTCTTTCAAAGGCTTTCCTTCTTTTTCTGGCTCCTTAAAAGAATTTGTCTTTGGTCTCCTTCTATGTTCTCTCTATTCATGCTCCATGGATGATCTCAACTATATCCGTGGCTTCAAGAAATACCCTGATGACAAGTGATGTGTATTAAGGAGTGCACGGATTGCATGGAGTACTGGGTGTTATGGGCAAACAATGAATCATGGAACACTACATTAAAAACTAATGATATGGGGTGCCTGAGTGGCTCAGTGGGTTAAGCCTCTGCCTTTGGCTCAGGTCGTGATCCCAGCCTCCTGGGATCGAGCCCCACATCAGGCTCTCTGCTCAGTGGGGAGCCTGCTCCCCCCCACCCGCCCCCTGCCTGCCTCTCTGCCTACTTGTGATCTCTGTCAAATAAATAAATAAAATATTTTTTAAAATTAATGATGTACTGTATAGTGACTAACATAACATAATTAATATATATACATATATATAATGCCATTGTCTTAGATAATATTTCAATAATTTCTTGACCAGTCTACTTATGCAGTTTAACTCAAACCTCAATCCCTTCTGCTCTATTCTCCACACAGCTTTCAGAATGATCTTTCTATAATCAAATTAGATCATACCACTCCCTAGCTTAATGACTTCAGTGGGTTCACTATAGCCCTAGGATAGTCCAAAACCTAAGCAGGGTATAACTGAAACCTCCATGCTTTGGCTCCTGCCTACCTATTCTCCAGCCATATCATTCAGCACTCACCCACAGGCACTTACTAAATTAGGCTGCTAGTCCCTCCCTCCACACATACATAATCTCCAACTGTCTACCCTGAATCACTCCTATTCTTTCATAAAATGTTTACTGACCACTTGATACGTGCCAGGCAATATTCTAGGTACTGGATACTATGTGATGAATACAAAGACAAAAATCTCTGCCCTCCTGGTGAATTCGATCTCTCTTCAAATGCTAGCTACCTTGAACTGGATGCCTTTCTTCAGACCTTCTATAGAATTATCCAAATATCGGGGCGCCTGGGTGGCTCAGTGGGTTAAAGCCTCTGCCTTCGGCTCAGGTCATGATCCCAGGGTTCTGGGATCGACCCCTGCATTGGGCTGTCTGTTCTGTAGAGAGCCTGCTTCCTCTTCTCTCTCTCTGCCTGCCTCTTTGCCTACTTGTGATCCAAGTCTGTCAAATAAATAAATAAAATCTTTAAAAAAAAGAACTATCCGAATATCTTTATGATACTTTATCACAACATGCCATAATTATTGATGTACTTGAATGCTAGGGTAGATCTAGGTTTTATGAGTCCTAAAGCTTATGTAATTTGGTTGTGTGCATCTGAGGGGGCATCTTTAAGAAAAAATATTACTTATATAATATTGCTAAGCCCTTTCCAGGCAGAGCCTTAGAAGGAGCCTATGCAAATCATTTCATTGTAAATCCACTCCTGTTTACTCATCTTTTCCAAAAGACTATGAACTTTTTGTTTTCTATACCTCCATTCTGTGCCATCTCAGAGAGTTATTTCTCACAAAACTTTGTTTACTGTTTGCTCACAAAGGGTACTACAGAGCAAGAATCTTGCCTAGGAGCTCTATCTACCTGTCTTTTCTTAGAGAACTTCCTCTTGAGCTAGTGAATCACTAATTCTAACACTTCGTTTTAATTCTGCATGCTTTCCTGAAAGTAGAAATCCTCTTAGAAGACTACTGTCTGGCTCTCCAGGGGCTTCCAGACACTTCAAGTAGTGCAGTCTATTTCCATAAGGCACAGGACCCCTTAAACCAGATTAATAACTCGTACAAGGGTGTTCCCAACAATCACCAAAAGATTTCAAAACTGTTTACAGTAGGGGCTGTCACACATACAAAGAGCAGACCCAGAGTCCAGATTTAGAAAAATTCTTTCTGATTTCATCACTCAGTCTACATTTAAGACTTTAAGACTACCTAAATCTGCAAATTTCTTGGTCCAAAATCACTTTGTTTTTTTCCTCTGGATATATATACTCTATCGATCCAAACATTTCCTGAACTGCCCAAGATCAGAGAATCAAGAGATTTTAGAGTAAGAAGGAACTGAGAGTTTAAAAGAAATCATATATTAGTATATCTATTATGTGTGAGCCATTGTGAGGAAAACAAAGAAGAGTAACCTATCCTAGGTCTCAAGGAGCATATAAAAAGGTCTTTTCATGCCCAGAATTTTCTACCTATGGTGTTATTTTTCCCTCCTTTCTCCATCTCTGAGCATTTTATTTTACTGAACTTTAAAACAGTCCCATTATTAAAGTAACATGCTACTGGCAAAAATTACAAATAACTGCAGAAAAACGAGCATATTTATCAACTACTATCCTAAATATGGTAGACATACTCAAACAGAGAAAACTGCCTTTTTAATACCTTAGAACCAGGCAGTGTATCCTGGAAATCAGCTAAATTTCATTTGCTGGAAACTAAGCAACTGAGCCCTAAGGAATGACTAAGGCCTTCCACAAGCTTCAATGGCCTCATAGATCTACATCACTGATGAGTCTCATACTGCAAATAATTCAGTTTTGAGGAAAATAAAGAATCTAAAGATATTAAAAGTAATACTCACCAAACATTTATGTTTGTGCCTTTGAGGACCCACCACATCTCAGACACTGAAAATAAAACATGGTCTCTGCCCTTAAGAAACTCACAGGCTAGGGGCGCCTGGGTGGCTCAGTGGGTTATAGCCGCTGCCTTCAGCTCGGGTCATGATCCCAGGGTCGTGGGATGGAGCCCTGCATCGGGCTCTCTGCTCTGCGGACAGCCTGCTTTCTCCTCTGTCTTTCTCTGCCTCTCTGCCTACTTGTGATCTCTGTCTATCAAATGAATAAATAAAATCTTAAAAAAAAAAAAAGAAACTCACAGGCTAGTAATACAGAAAGAAATCCTGCAGATAATAGTACAAAATGGCCAATGATAGACATGATAGAGATAAGCACAGGGTACTATGTAAATCCAGAAGGTAGGTACTAACATAGCTGGTATGGAGAAAATAATATTTGACCTGACTTTTTAAAATGATGTGTTTTAGAAAGCAAAACTGAGAGGCAAAGTAAGGCAAGGTGCATAGAACTGTCATGTTAACAATGAATCAACAGAAAACAGCTTTGGGGATTTGGGTTGCAGAGGCAAAGGCAGCTCCAGTATAAACCCTTAGCTGAGGTTCTTGATCTGCTATGGGTGAGCCACAACAAGTGAGTGCTCTTTCACCACCTCCAATGCAGTACATCAAGGAATATACAGATGAAAATATTCAGGAAGACCTATCCCAAGCCTCCACCTCCAATAAAAGACAGTTATATGATGGTTGGCAATCAGTTCCAATGTGATGATCTTATCATCCTCCCTTTAGAAAGTCAGGGCATTGAATGGCTTCATCCTATGCAGTTTGATCACAGGAAAGAACTGAGAAAACTCAATATGTCTATTCTTATTAATTTCTTAGGCCTCTTAGATATCATGATAAGGAGCCCTGGGAGTATAAAACAAGAAGAGAAACTAGAAGATCTTAAGCTTCTTTTTGTACATGTGCATCATCTCATAAATGGACACCGACCCCACCAAGCAAGAGAGACATTGAGAGTCATGACGGAGGTGCACAAATGTCAATGCCTTGAAACAGCTGAGTGGTTTCAGAAGCATCTGGAGCGAGTCACTGAGATGATTCAGAATTGCCTGGCTTCTTTGCCTGATGATCTGCCTCATTCAGAAGCAGTGATGAAAGTAAAAACTAAACCAATGGATGCTGATGATAGCAACAATTGTACTTGACAGAATGAACAGCAAAGAGAAAATTCAAATCATAGGAGAGACCAGATTATAGAGAAAGATGAAATGAATGAAAGACCATGAAGGATGTTTCTCTTTTTTGCTTTTCTCTTTTTCTTTTCAGTAAATGTCATATATTCATTAATTTGCTCTTGGAGTCTTAGTAGAGATATAACTAGAAGTCATGTGGGGCACCTGTGTGGCTCAGTGGGTCAAGCCTCTGCCTTCAGCTCAGGTCATGATCTCAGGGTCCTGGGATCGAGCCCCGCATCAGGCTCTCTGCTCAGCAGGGAGCCTGCTTCTCTGTCTCTCTCTCTCTCTATCTCTCTCTCTCTGCCTGCCTCTCTGCCTACTGGTGATCTCTCTGTCAAATAAATAAAATCTTTAGAAGTCATTTGAATGGCTTGACTCCAGCTTAGTCAGTTATGAGATGTTACAGTCTGTAATTGCACTGTATGGCAAGCATAGGCAAATGAATATATAAGTATACATTAAGAGTAATCACCTTAAAAAGGAAAGTCCTATGATTGTGTGAAACATTCCTGGATTTGGAGTTGCAGAAAACATTGAAGATCTCAGTAATAGCAAGCTTTCATCTTTGAAAACTGGATTTGTCATTTGCTTTAAGAATGATAGATAAAGGATATCAAGCTGTATAAATGTGAAATTATAAAATCTTTAGATTTACTTTAAAATTTACTTGATCTCTAAAAATGTAGTATAACATGTTAAAAGAGAGGAACCCTATAGAGTTATAAAACAGCAATTTTATTTTTCCTCTTGACTGCTTCTGTAAACACACTATTTCAGTTTCTTGTTCCTATCCTGGATAGGTCTATTAACTTTTTTCCAGTCACTCAGATAATAAATCTTTTGATTACTTTTTGTTACAAAAAAAAAAAAAAGAAAGAAAGAAAACAACTTTGGCTGATTTAATTAGAAAAATAGTTTATTTAAAAAATGTGCTGTGTAGCTCAGAGAACCCCTAGAAAGACTGATGATGCAAGATTAAAAAATAGACAGGAATGAAAAGATGATGCTCAGAGTAAACACAGTCAAAATCATACCAGAAAATGCGTCCAATGAAAATACTCCTGCTGCCATCACTGAACTCTGGATTCTTTAGCTTAAAATGCCAATGTTGCTGTTTTAGATACTGGACGCTGGCACTGAATGGTAGATGCTGATACTAGACAATGGATGTCCAGTGCAAGACACTGGTTGCCCCTCTGCAACCTTCAAAACTCATAAAATTGCTGATTCCTAAACCATACCAAGGAAATTCCAATACTGACAGTTAAAAAAAGAGGCATGGGACAACTGGATGACTCAGTTGGTAAAGGACTGATTCTTGATCTCAGGGTTATAGGTTCAAGCCCCACCCTGAGTGCAGAGAGTACTAAAAAATAAAATCTTTTTTAAAAAGAGGCACTATTGCAGCATTCTAAGAAGATGAGAAAACAAGAGAAAATACATAGTTAAATTTTTTAAAAGTCTGCTATTAGAAAAGAATAATCACATATCAATAACTTTAGGCTTTAATCTTAAGAAAATAGGAAAAGAGGGACGCCTGGGTGGCTCAGTTGGTTAAGCGGCTGCCTTCGGCTCAGGTCATGATCCCAGCGTCCTGGGATCGAGTCCCACATCGGGCTCCTTGCTCCGCAGGGAGCCTGCCTCTGCCTCTGCCTACCGCTCTGTCTGCCTGTGCTCGCTTGCTCTCTCTCTCTCTCTCTCTGACAAATAAATAAATAAATAATCTTTAAAAAAAAAAAAAAAAGAAAATAGGAAAAGATGAATAAAACAAATGCTAAGCTAGCAGTGGGACACCCGGGTGGCTCAGTGGATTAAGCAGCTGCTTTGGTTCAGGTCATGATCCAAGGGTCCTGGGATCTGAGTCCCTCATCAGGCTCCTTGTTCAGCAGGGAGCCTCTTTATCCCTCTGCCTGCTCTGTCTGCCACTCCCCTGCTTGTGCTTTCTCCCTCTCTCTGACAAATAAATAAATAAAATCTTTTAAAAATAAAATAAATAAATAAATGCTAAGCTAGCAGGGAAAAAGGAAATAAAGAACACAATAAAAATCAATGAAATATAAAACAAAAACAATGAAAGAAATCAATAAAAACAAAATTTGGTTCTTTGGGGGTTTTTAAAAAAAATTTTATTTATTTATTTGACAAAGAAAGAGTTCACAAGTAAGCCAAGAGGCAGGCAGAGACAGAGGGGGAAGCAGGCTCACAGAGGTGCCCTTAGTTCTTTGTCTTTTGGGGTTTTTTTTAAAGATTTAAATCTTAGATAAATTAAAGGGTTATAAAAGAATTGATATAAACAACTTTATGCCAATAATTTGGACAACTTATATAAAACATAAAGTTCTAGGGTGCCTGGGCGGCTCAGTGGGTTAAGCCTCTGCCTTCGGCTCAGGTCATGATCTCAGGGTCCTGGGATTGAGTCCCGCATTGGGCTCTCTGCTTGACAGGGAGCCTGCTTCCTCCTCTCTCTCTCTGCCTGCTTCTCTGCCTACTTGTGATTTCTCTCTGTCAAATAAATAAATAAAATCTTTTTAAAAAAATAAGGTTCTAAAAAGATACAAATTAACAAAACTAACTTGAGAAGAAATGGAAAATCCAACTAGACCCATAAAAATAAAGAAAGTGAGGGGCACCTGGGTGGCTCAGTGGATTAAAGCCTCTACCTTCAGCTCAGGTCATGATCCCAGTGTCCTGGGATAGAGCCCCACACTGGGCTCTCTGCTCTGCAGGGAGCCTGCTTCCTCCTCTCTCTCTGCCTGCCTCTCTGCCTACTTGTGATCTCTGTCTATCAAATAAATAAATAAAATCTTCTAAAAAAAATAAAGAAAGTGAAGTAATAATTTAAAATATCTCCACAAATAAAATCCGAGGCCCAGATAATTTCAGTGGTGAATTCTATCAAAATTTCAAGAATGTGTAATGTCAATCTCTCACAAACTCTTCAGAAAATAGCAAATGAAGAATCACTTCTCAACTTATTCTTTTAGGTTAATATTACCAAATACAAATGTTGGACAAAAACATACAAAGAAAAAAATCAGGGCACCTGGGTGGCTCAGTTGGTTAAGCAACTGCCTTCAGCTCAGGTCATGATCCCAGAGTTCCGGGATCAAGTCCCGCATCCAGCTCCCAGCTCCACGGGGAGTCTGCTTCTCCCTCTGACCTTCTCCCCTCTCATGCTCTCTCTCACTCTCTCTCTCTCTCTCTGAAATAAATAAATAAAATCTTTAAAAAAAAAAAGTTGTATAAAAAAAAGAAAAAATCATAAACCAAATGCTTCATGCATACAGACACAAAAATCTTCAACAAAATAACAGGAAATTGAATCTAGCAAAATATAAAATGGATTAAACAATATGATCAAATGGAATTTATCCCAGGAATACAAATCTGATTTAACATATAAAAACCAACTAATGCAATACATCATGGTAATATAAAAAAAGGACAAAAACTATATGATCACCTTAATAGGTAGAAAAAACATTCAACAAGCTCCAACAGCAATTTGTGAGAAAACATTTCTTTTTTTTAATTAGTCAGAGTTTATTGTATGCATAAAAATAGTTTGCAATTGGGAGCTCTCAAACTAACACGGAATGAGACTCAAAGGTATACTATTTTTTTTTTTAAGATTTTATTTATTTGTGAGAGAGAGAGAGCACAGGCAGACAGAGAGGCAGGCAGAGGCAGAGGGAGAAGCAGGCTCCCTGCCAAGCAAGGAGCCCGATGTGGGACTCGATCCCGGGACGCTGGGATCATGACCTGAGCCGAAGGCAGCTGCTTAACCAACTGAGCCACCCAGGTGTCCCTCAAAGGTATACTATTATAAGACACCTTAAATAGTGAGAATGGAGAGGTTGTTTATTATTTTCAATGATTTATTATATTAGAGCTTTCCTAATGATTGAGGATTGGTTACAAGTGACCACCTCATGTCAGTTTGGGGGAACAGCTTGAATTTTATCTATGATTTTCAGAGGCATATACAAGAAGTAGCCCAAGGTAGCTTTCCCTCGTTTTGCAGAATAAGCTAGGGTTGGATACAGTAATTCTCCTAATAGCATAATCAAAATTATCTATTGTCATTATTCTAAAATCTGTGTTACTATATATAGAAGTCCAATCTCCATCATAAGTCAAGCCAAACTGTGTCATTAAAAAGTGAGTCTAGGGACGCCTGGGCGGCTCAGTTGGTTAAGCAGCTGCCTTCGGCTCAGGTCATGATCCCAGCGTCCTGGGATCGAGTCCCACATCGGGCTCCTTGCTCGGCAGGGAGCCTGCTTCTCCCTCTGCCTGTGCTCTCTCTCTCTCTCTAACAAATAAATAAATAAAATCTTTTTTAAAAAAGTGAGTCTAGAACATGCTCTAAATTAGGTCCAATACCTTTAAGGTTTTCTATGCATAAGGACAGATTGCTAGCAATGAAGTCTGAGTGGTTATGGAGCATCCTTTGGCTTCCAAGCTTCCTTCTAGTATCAGATTAATGGGTCATAAATATTAGTTGAGTGGCCAAGGAATGGATACCATTCTTTTTTGTAGAGCCATTTTCCTGTCATCCAAGCATGTAGAGGAGCTGATTCTAATATTAACTGAGAATCTTCCTAAGAATTTATGTGGCTACATAATCAACAATCATTTTGATTAATAAAGAAGGGTATGCATTGAGTGATAGACCTTGAGTAGAGAAAATCTCTAACAGAAAAAGGAAAATGAGTATGAAAGTTTTGTGTTAGTTTGTAAAAGAGTAATATCACAATAATTGTTATAAAATGAGTTCTGGGAAAAAGGCGATCTAATAGAATTTTGTTCAGTGGTCTCTGGTGTAACCTATCTGCTTTGTCATATTGTCTGCTTCAAGGGAAGTTTTTTTTTTCCTGGAAAATCCTTAATTTTAAGTTTGTCATAGATTTACAAGTCCAATGGTTGAGGAACAAGGAGAATTCTCTTTAATTGAGAGACATGACCCAAGTAATTTAACTGCTGTGTGAAAAAAGAGAACATCATAGAGCCCTTTTCATCAAGGTACAAGTACTCTTGTGTAAAAAAATTCAACAAACTAGGAAGACAAGAGAATTTCCTTTAACCTAATAAATAAAATTTGTGAAAAACTCATAGCTAACATTATGCCTATGGAGATTATGAAATACTGAGTGATTTCCCCCTAAAATCAAGGCAAGGCAACGATGTCTGCACTCACCATTGCTATGTAACATTCTATTGGAGATTCAAGCCAGTACACCTAGGCAAGAAGAAGAGGCATCCATGTTGGAAGGGAAGAAGTAAAACTATCTTTATTCATAGATAACATGATCTTGTGAGTAAAAAAAAATCCTTAAAGAATCAAAAAACAAACAAAAAATTAGTTTTGAATGAGTTAAGTTCATGAGATTCAAGATCAATACACAAAAAAGAAATTTCATTTCTAAATATCACCACTCATACTCTGGTTTCTCTTCAGATCGTATAAATCTTTCGCCTTTTACTAAATATCACCACTCAGTCATCCAAAAGTCAAATTAAGAAAACAACTCTTTTTTTTTTTTTTTAAGAAAACAACTCTTAAGAATTTAACAAAAGAAGGGGCACCTGGGTGGCTCAGTGGGTTAAATCCTCTGCGTTCGGCTCAGGTCATGATCCCAGGATCATGGGATTGAGCCCCGCCATCCATCAGGCTTTCTGCTCAGCAGAGAGCCTGCTTCCTCCTCTCTCTGCCTGCCTCTCTGCCTAATTGTGATCAAATAAATTGATAAAATCTTTAAAATAAGAATTTAACAAAATAAATACAAGAATTATACACAGAAAACTATGAACTATTGCTAAGAGAAAGCTAAATAAATTGAGAGATATTTCATGTTCATAGATTAGAAGATGAAATATTATTAAACAGCAATTCTCTCCAAATCTATCTATAGATTCAATGCAATCCCTATTAAAATACAAGCTGCCTTTATTATAGAAATTGACAAGTTGATATTAAGTTTTATGTGAAAAGTCAAAGGACCCAAAATAGAAAAAACAATTTTGAAGAACAAACTTATACTTTCTGATTTCAAAACTAACACAAAGCTATAGTAATCAAGACAGCATGATACTAATGTAAGGACAGCCATATAGATCAATAAAAGATAATTAATAGTCCAGAAATAAATGGCTAAATTGCCAGAAACTGCATGAATTAATCCAAATGTCCATCTGCTGGTGAATGGATAAACAAAAAACATGGCATCCATACAATGGACTTACTAGAAGCCAATAAAAAGGAAAGCAGTGATACATGTTACAACATAGATGAACCTCAGAAACATGCTACATTTAAATATCCAGGTGCAAGAGGCCATATATTGTATAATTACATTTATACCAAATGTCCAGGAAAAGTAAATCTATACAAACAGAAAGTAGATTCATGGATGACTGGGGTTAAGAAAAGAGTAGTAACTTTATATGGGTAAGAAGGATATTTCTGTGATGGTAAAACTATTCTAAAACTGAACTGTGGTGATGGTTACAAAACTCTACAAATGTACTAAAAATCACAAATTGTACACATAAGTGGATTCAGATATATAAATTAATTCTTTTTTAAAAGATTTTTATGTATTTATTTGACAGAGATCACAAGTAGGCAGAGAGGCAGACAGAGAGAGAGAGGAGGAAGCAGGCTCCCCGCTGAGCAGAGAGTCCGATGTGGGGCTCGATCCCAGGACTCTGGGATCATGACCTGAGCTGAAGGCAGAGGCTTTAACCCACTGAGCCACCCAGGTGCCCCTATAAATTAATTCCTAATAAAGGAGTTAAAAACAATTGCTGAATGATTGAATAAGAACATGGAGAGGAAGAGACCTAAATCTACATATCAATAACTATATTAAGTATAAATAGTATAAACACACCAATTAAACAATAGACACTGTCAGAATAAATAAAAATAATGCCCAACTATATGCTATCTATAGGAAATCCACTTTATTTATTTATTTATTTTATTTATTTATTTGACAGACAGAGATCACAAGTAGGCAGAGAAGCAGGCAGGGGGGGAGGGAAGCAGGCTCCCTGCTGAGCAGAGAGCCCAATTCAGGGCTCCATCCTAGGACCCTGAGATCATGACCTGAGCCAAAGGCAGAGGCTTAACCCACTGAGCCACCCAGGTGCCCTGGAAATCCACTATAAATAACAAGATATATATAAAGAGTTAAAAGATGGAAAAATAAATACCACTGGCAACTAATTAAAAGAAATTTGGAGTTCCCATATTAATATTAAACAGAACAAGGACCATCACCAGGAAAAACAGCCACATTATGTAATGATAAAAGGGTTAATCACAAAGGAAGCATCACAATCCTAAAGGTATATGTACCTAATAACAGATGTTCAAAATACAGAGAGCAAAAACTAGTATTACTAGAAGTAAAATTCATCAAGTATATCTGAAAGCTTAAACACTGTTCTCTCAGTAATCAATAGAAAAAGTAAATAAAAAATCAGTAAGGGTATAGAAGATCTGAAGAACACTGTCAATCAAACTTGACCCAGATGACATTTATAGAGCACTGCAGCTAATAAAATTCTTTTACAGTGTACTTGCATGGCTCAGTCTTTGGGCTTCTGACTCCTGATTTCAGCTCAGGTAATGATCTCAGGGTTGTGAGATAGAGCCATGAGTCAGGCTCAGTGCTGGGCATGGAACCTGCTTAGGATTCTCTCTCTCCCTTTCCCTCTGCCCCTCCCTAGGCCCCACCCTGACTCATGCACATATACACACACACACTCTTTCTCATACACACACAAAAATGAATACTTGAAAGATTCACCAAGATAGGTCATATTTCATATTTCTAGACCATAAAATAAGCTATAATGAATTTAAAGGAATTGAAATCATACAGAGTCTGTTCTTGGACCATAATGAAATAAAATGGAAATCAATGACAGAAAAGTATCTGGAAAAATCCTAAAATAGATGGAAATTAAACAATACACTACAAATAGTTCATGTACCAGAGCATAGATCTCAAGGGAAATGAGAAAATATTTTTGAATTGAATGAAAATACAACATATCAAAACTTGAAGATATTTGTGTTAAATATTTGTGTAAAATAAAGAAGAATGTTCTGAAATTAAACAGTGGTGACCATTACACAACAATGTGACTATACTAAAACCACTGAACTGCATTTTTTAAAGGTGGGTTTATGGTATGTGAATTATATCTCAATTTAAAATCATAAAAGAAAGAAAAAATGTCTCAAAACAAAAAATCGAAATTTCCACCTTAAACTAAAACTAGAAGAACAAACTAAACCCAAAGAAAACAAAAGAAATAGAATAAAAAAGGTAAGAGCAGTTTAAAAAAAAGATTTTATTTATATATTTGAGGGAGAGAGATAAAGAAAGCACACAACCAGGGAGAGGGGCAGAGGGAGAAGCAGGCTCCCAGCAGGGAGCCCAACATGGGACTCAATCCTAGGACCCTGGGATCATGACCTCAGCTGAAGGCAGATGCTTAACTGACAGCCACCCAAGTACCCCAAGAGCAGTTTTATAGTAAAATTATAAATTGAAAAATAGAGAAAAATCAATGAAAACAAAAGCTGATTCTTTGAAATGATAATAAAATTGACAAACATCTAGCCAGAGGGACCAAGAGTGGGGGAAAGGACACATATTACTAATATTGGAAATAAAATAGGGCACCTGGATGGCTCAGTCAGTTAAGTATCTGCCTTTGTCTCAGGTCATGATCCTGGGGTCTTGGGATGGAGTCCTGCCTCAGGCTCCCTGCTTAGTGGGGAGTCTGCTTCTCCTTCTACCCCTTCCCCCTGCTCATGATATCTCTCTCTCTCTCTCTCTCTGTCTGTCTCGGATACACAAATTAAATCTTTTTTTAAAAAAGGAAATAAAATAAGGGACACCATTACAGATCCTATAGATGTTAAAAGGATAATGAAGAAACATCATGAACAGCTACATGCCCATTGTATTAGTTTTCTACTGGTGTTTAACAAATAACCCCAAACATAGTGGCTTAAAACAACACATTTATTACACATTTATTAACTCACACTTTCTGTGGGTTAAGAGTTCAAGCTTGGTTTAGCTGGATGCTGTTTAGGGTATTATAAGGTTGCAATCAAGATGTTGGCTGGGCTGTGTTCTCCTATGAGGGTATGACTGGCATAGTAGGCAGAATAATGGTTCTCCTAAGATGCCAATGCCCTTATCTCCAAAATCTGTGAATAAATTACCTTACATAGCAAATGGGCTTTGCAGATGTAACTAAATTAGGATTCTTAAAATGGGAGATTATTCTGGATTATCTGGGTAGTTTCATTGTAAATACAAAGGTCCTTATAAGAGAAATAGGCAGGCAGGCAAGTCAGAGAAGGAAATGTGACAATGGAAAAAGTCAAGGTGATATGATGTGAGAAAAATTTAACCTGCCACTGCTGGCTTGAAAGACAGAAGAAGGGGCCACAAGATAGAGAATACAGATGGCCTCTAGAAGCTGGAAAAGGCAAGGAATGGGTTTTTTTTAAATCTTTAAAGATTTTACTTATTTATTTGACAGAGGGAGAGATCACAAGTAGGCAGAGCAGCAGGCAGAGAGAGAGGGGGAAGCAGGCTCCCTGCTGAGCAGAGAGCCTGATGTGGGGCTCAATCCCAGGACCCTGAGATCATGACCTGAGCCAAAGGCAGAGGCTTAACCCACTGAGCCTAGAAATGGATCCCTAGAAATGGATTCTTTCCCAGAACCTCCAGAAGGAATATAGGCCTGTTGCCACCTTGATCTCTGGTCCCATATACTCATTTAGGACTTCTGATCTTCAAAATTATGAGATAATAAATTTGTTTTTTAAAGCCACGAAGTTTGTGGGAATTTGTTACAGCAGCAATAGGAAACTAGTATCATTAAGAAAGAATAAACTTCTAAGCTCACTCAGATTGTTGGCAGAATTCACTTCCTATGGCTATAATATTGAAGGCTCTAGACTCTTGCTGGTCATTAGCTGGTGGCCATCCTCAGCTCCTATAGGCCCCATTAAACTGATAAAGAACTTCTATTTAAAAAGGAAAAAAACAGGGGCGCCTGGGTGGCTCAGTGGATTAAGCCGCTGCCTTCGGCTCAGGTCGTGATCTCAGGGTCCTGGGATTGAGCCCCACATCAGGCTCTCTGCTCGGCGGGGAGCCTGCTTCCTCCTCTCTCTCTGCCTGCTTCTCTGCCTACTTGTGATCTCTGTCTGTCAAATAAATAAATAAAATCTTAAAAAAAAAAAAACAAAACAGAAAACCCTACAGGAACGCCTGGGTTGCTCAGTCAGTTAAGCATCCCCCTTTGGCTCAGGTCCTAGGACAGCATCCCACATCCAGCTCCTTGCTCAGCTGGGAGCCTGCTTCTCCTCTGCCTGCTGCTCCCCCTGCTTGTGCCCTCTCTCTCTCTCTCTCTGACAAATAAATAAAATCTTTAAAAAAAACCCTACAGCTAACATAACTTAATGTTGTAAATTGAATGCTTTTCCCCTACGATTGGATGTCTATGCTTACCACCCCTATTCAACATCATCTTGAAATCCTAGCTAGTAAAATAATGAAAGAAAAACAAAAAGCATACAGATTGGAAAGTAATAAATAAAACTGTGTTTCTTTTCAAAGACAACATGATTGTCTACATGAAGAATCTCAAGGAAATCTACCAGAAAAAAGAATTGACATATGAGTTTATCAAGGTTACAGGATATAAACATAATAAAAAATCAACTGTATGTCCCTATACTAGCAATGAGTAATCAAAAGAAGTTTAAATTATGAAAACTGCACAAAAACATGAATTACTTAAGTATAACAAAATATGTGTGGGATCTAAAACATCAATAAAAGAAATCAGAGGAAACCCAAATAAATTAAGAGATATAGCATATTCATGGGTTTGTACGAGTTAATGTTGTTAAGATGACAATTTTCCCCAACTAATCAAATGATTTAACACAATTCTCATTAAAATTCCAACATGATTTTTTGTCCAAATCAATACGCTGACTTTAAAATGTATATGGAAAGGCAAAGGAACTAGTATATCTAAAACCATTTTGAAAAAGAATAAAGTTGGGATGCCTGGGTGGCACAGTCAGTTAAGCAGCTGCCCTCAGCTCAGATCATGATCCCAGGGTCCCAGGGTCCCAGGATGGAGTCCCCAGTATGGGGCCCCTTGCTCAGCAGGAAGCCTGCTCCAACAGCTTGTGCTTCTCTGTGTCATATAAATAAATAAAACCTTAAAAAAAAAGAATAAAGTTGAAGGACTCACACCACCCAGTTTTAAGATTTACTATAAAGTTAAACTAATAAAGATGACAATGTGGTAAGGACAAAAGGATGAAGACATAGAGCAATAAAGCAGAATAAAGAGTCCAGAAGTTGACCCACACAAAAATGGCCTAATGAGTTTTGCATAGGTGCAAAGGTAATTAAAAAAAGAAAGTTTTTCCTACAAAGGATGCCAGAACAACCAGACAACCATATGCAAGAGAATGAATATCAATCCATTCCTCATACCTTATACAAAAATTAATTCAAAATGTATCATAGGGGGGCACCTGGGTGGCTCAGTGGGTTAAGCCGCTGCCTTCGGCTCAGGTCATGATCTCGGGGTCCTGGGATCGAGTCCCGCATCGGGCTCTCTGCTTGGTGGGGAGCCTGCTTCCCACCCCCTGCCTGCCTCTCTGCCTACCTCTCTGCCTACTTGTGCTCTATCTGTCAAATAAATAAATAAAATCTTTAAAAAAAATGTATCATAGGGGCACCTGGGTGGCTCAGTGGGTTAATCCTCTGCCTTTGGTTCAGGTCATGATCCCAGGGTCCTGGGATCGAGCCCGCATCTGGCTCCCTGCTCGGCAGGGAGCCTGCTTCCCCCTCTCTCTCTGCCTACTTGTGACCTTTCTCTCTCTCTCTGTGTCAAATAAATAAATAAATAAAACAAAATGTATCATAGATCTAAGTGTAAACAATAAAACTATAAACTTATTTTCCATCTTTCCTATAAAACACAGTACAAAATCTTCTGTGATCTTGGGTTATGCGAATAGTTCTGAGATATGGCACCAAGAGCATAACCCATAAAAAATAAAATTGATAAATTAGATTTTATCAAATTAAAATTTCTGCTCTGCAAAAGACACTGTGGAGAGAATTAAAGGACAAGCTATCAACTGGGAGAAAAAATTTTGTAAATCATGTAACTAAAAAAGAACCTGTGGGGCGCCTGGGTGGCTCAGTGGGTTAAAGCCTCTGCCTTCGGCTCAGGTCATGATCCCAGGGTCCTGGGATCGAGCCCCGCATCGGGCTCTCTGCTCATCGGGGAGCCTGCTTCCTCCTCTCTCTCCCTGCCTACCTCTCTGCCTACTTGTTTTCTCTGTCTGTCAGATAAATAAATAAAATCTTAAAAAAAAAAAAAAAGAACCTGTATCCAAAAGATACAACGAACTCTCAAAACTCAAAAGATAAAAAAAGACAACTCAATTTTTTAAAAAAATATTTTATTTATTTATTTATTTGTCAGAGAGCGAGAGTGTGCACAAGCAGGCAGAGTGGCAGGCAGAGGCAGAGAGAAGCAGGCTCCCCACTGAGCAAAGAGTCAGATGTGGGACTCCATCCCTGGACCATAGGATCATGACCAGAGCCGAAGGCAGCGGCTTAACCCACTGAACCACTCAGGCATCCCAGAAGACAAACCAAAAAAATTTTTTTAAAGATTTTATTTATTTATTTGACAGAGAGGGAAGGAGAGAGAGCAAGCAAGCACAGGCAGAGGCAGAGGGAGAAGCAGGCTCCCTGCCGAGCAAGGAGCCTGATGTGGGACTTGATCCCAGGACGCTGGGATCATGACCTGAGCCAAAGGCAGCTGCTTAACCAACTGAGCCACCCAGGCATCCCGACAAACTAAATTTTTTAAAACAGGCAAAAGATTTGAACAGACATTTCATCAAAAATGATGATCAAGGGTCCTGGGATCAAGCCCCACATCGGGCTCTCTGCTCAGTGGGGAGCCTGCTTCCCCCCGCCCTCTCTGCCTGCTGTTCTGCCTACCTGTGATCTCTTTCTGTCAAGTAAATAAATACAATCTTTAAAAAAAAATGTTAAATGGAGGGTGCTTGGGTGACTCAGTCTGTTAAGTATGTGCCTTTGGCTGAGGTCAAGCCCCAAGTCAGTCTCCCTGCTCAGTGGGGAGTCTGCTTCTCCTTCTCTCTCTGCTCTTCCTCCCCCATTGTGCTCACACATGCGCTCTCTCTCTCTCAAATAAAGATAATCTTTTTTAAAAATGTTAAATGGGGGACGCCTGGGTGGCTCAGTTGGTTGGGCGGCTGCCTTCGGCTCAGGTCATGATCCCAGCGTCCTGGGATCGAGTCCCACATCGGGCTCCTTGCTTGGCAGGGAGCCTGCTTCTCCCTCTGCCTCTGCCTGCCACTCTGTCTGCCTGTGCTTTCTCTCTCTCTCACACAAATAAATAAATAAAATCTTTTAAAAAATAAAAATGTTAAATGGATGGCAAATAAGCATAGGAAAAAAGTTCAGCATCATTAGTCATTATAAAATCTAATAAAATCAATGAGATACCAATACATACTTATAATGGCTAAAAACAAAACAAAAACCTGACAATACCAAATACTGGAGAGGATGTAGAACAACTGGAGCACTCATACATTGCTGATGAGAATGCAAAAAGATACACCCATTTTGGAAAACACTTTGTAAGTTCCTTATAAAGTCAAATATATACTTACCATACCACCCAGCAATCATACACCTAGGTATTTACACAAGTGAAATGAAAACTTACCACACAAAAACCTGTAAGTAAATATTTCTAGTGACTTCATTCATAATCGCCAAAAACTAGGAACAGCCCTAATGTCCCTCAACTGACTGGCTGAAGCATAAGGGAAAGAAATGGAAAGAAAAGAACAACCAAGATGCAGGAAGAACAGGGACCAACCAACACAGTCTTGGGGTCACAGCAGCAACAGTGGGTGGGGCTTCTCTTCAGGACACCCACTAACTCAAGTCTAGCAATTCCCAAGCTCTGTGATGCTTGGTTCTTTTGTTTTGATTTTGGGTTTTGTTTAATTGTGAGGAAATTCACGTAACATAAATTTAACCATTTTAAGAGAGAACAATTTAGTTATATACAGTATATTAACAATATATAGGGGCTCCTGCGTGGCTCAGTTGGTTGAGCGACTGCCTTCCGTTCGGGTCATGATCCTGGAGTCCCGGGATCGAGTCCCACATCCGGCTCCCTGCTTGGCAGGGAGTCTGCTCCTCCCACTAACCTCTCTCCTCTCATGCTCTCTCTCCCTCTCTCTCAAATTAAAAAACAACAACAACAAACAAAAACAATATATAGAATGAGAGAAATATTTACAAATCAAATATATAATAACAATCTAGTATCCAAAGTATTAGTATCCAAATATTAGTATCTAAAATATTAGTTCTTATAACTCAATAACAACAAAAAGCAAAAAAAACTGGGCAAATAAATTGAACAGGCATTTCTCTGAAGATGACATATGAATGGCAAACAAGCACTTGAAAAACATGTTCAACACTACCCTGAGGGGTGGCGCCTGGGTGGCTCAGTCAGTGAAGTGGCTGCCTTCCACTCAGGTCATGACCCCAGGGTGCTGAGATCAAGACCCGCATCAAGTTCCCTGCTCAGCAGAGACCCTGCTTCTCCCTGTCCCTCTGCCTGCTGCTCTGCCACTTGTGCTCTCTCTCTCTAGCAAATAAATAAATAAAACCTTAAAAAAACAACAACACCCTGAGGTACCACTTATATCCACTACAATGTCTAAAACAAGAAAAAAAAATTTAACAGGTGTTTGTGAGGGTATAGAAAAATGGGAATTTTCATACAATTCTGGTGGGAATGTAAAATGGTTTAGCCACCATGGAAAACAGTTTGCCAGTTCCTCAAAAAGTTAAACATAGGGGGCACCTGGGTAGCTCAGTGGGTTAAAGCCTCTGCTTTCGGCTCAGGTCATGATCCCAGGATCCTGGATCAGGCCCCACATCGGGCTCTCTGCTCAGGGGGAAGCCTGCCTCTTCCTCTCTCTCTGCCTGCCTCTCTACCTACTTGTGATCTCTGTCTGTCAAATAAATAAATAAAATCTTTTTTTAAAAAAAGTTAAACAGAGAATTACCATGTATTGCTCGGTTCTCAGTTTCAAATGTGGGAGAAACGATGACAGCACCAATTTAAGTTGGGTGTCTACCTCTGGATCAACTCACAGCAACCAGGGGGGTGAGTTGCTTAAGTCTGAGAAGTCCACTGGGATTTTATCCTTGTGCTCTGGAGCCACACACAGCATAGGGAAATTGTGTGCTAGGTAGTTGCCCCAAGAGATGTGTATTATAAGCAAAAAGGGTGCACCTTCTACTGGAGGTCACCATCAAAATATGAAAAGTACAAAATAGGATTCAGTGGCATTCTGATTACTTTTTTCCCTCACAGTCTTCTCAATATCCCAACAGATTTTTGTCTAAGGCCTAAGAGAAAATATACTCATTCTCACATTTATATTTTTAAAATTTTGTTTGAACTAGGGTGCCTGGGTGGTACAGTGAGTTAAGCATCTGACTCCTGGTTTCCACTCAGGTAGTGATCCCAGGATTGTGAGATTGAGCCCCCCATTAGGCTCCACCCTCCTTAAGGAGTCTACTTGAGATTCTCTCTCTTTCCCTGCCCCTCCTGCTTGTGCTCTCTCTCTCAGATAAATAAATAAATCTTTTTTTAAAAAAGTAATATTTTGTTTGAACTATTGACAGAAGATCATATGCACTTCTGTCCTTTATCTAAAAGAAGACACTTCTAGAGGCACCTGGGTGGCTCAATCAATTTGGCTTCAGCCTTCAGCTCAGGTCATGATCCCAGAGTCCTGGGATCAAGCCCCACATCAGGCTCCCTGCTCAGTGGGAAGCCTACTTCTCTCTCTCTCTGCTGCTTCCCCTGCTTGTACTCTCTCTCTCTGTCATATAAATAAATAAAATCTTTTAAATAAATAAATAAAAGATAACACTTCTAAATGCTTAGGGTGGCCTTTAATATGCAACTACCTGCTCAAAAACTTGTATGGGCTCTGTATTATTTACCATATTATAACATCTAACTATTTATTTGTTTGACAGAGATCACAAGTAGGCAGAGAGGCAGGCAGAGGGAGAGAGGGAGAAGCAGGCTCCCTGCCGAGCAGAGAGCCCGATGCAGGACTCAATCCCAGGACCCTGAGATCATGACCTGAGCCAAAGGCAGAGGCTTTAACCCACTGAGCCACCCAGGCACCCCAAAACATCTAACTATTTAGAGTTCTTTATCAAACAGCCTCTCTCTGCCTTTCCAAACTCCTTATTTATTAAACATTTGTTGAAGGGCACCAGGGTGGCTCATTCTGTTAAGCATCTGACTTTGACTCAGGTCATGATCTCAGGATCCTGGGATCAAAAACCCTGTGTCAAGTTCTGCATTCCACAGGGATTCTCTTTATCCCTCTGCCCCCCTCCCTCCTTGTACTCACTCTCTCTCAAATAAATAAACGATATCTTTTTTAAAAAATTTGTTGAATATACAATGATCTCTACTTTACAGACACTAACATGGATATGCTGACCATATCTGTCAATCTTAATGACAAGAACTTCTGGGCATAATGGCATCAAATTTCTGAACTCGGGCCATCCCAGAAGATTTGTGGCATGTGTTTGTCATAATTAAAAGACAAAAAATAGCTGAAAACACAATCTCTATCTTGCAAGAGCAATTCTGTGTGGTACAGACTACTCTCCAGCAATCTTTGTCCCAGTCTTGTCAGAGTCCTGGCTGCCCCAGATATACCTTGTTCCCTCACACCTTGCTTTTTCTTTATATATATATGCATATATATATGTGCATATATACATATATTATTGAAGTACTGCTAACATATTAGTTGCTGATGTACCATATAGTGATTTGACAATTCTATACATTACTCAGTGCTTGCCACAATAAGTGTAGTCACCATCTGTCACCATACAATGTTATTACAATATTAGTGACTATATTCCCATGCTGTACTTTTTAATCTCCATTATTTATTTATTACTGGAAATGTGTACCTCTTAAACCCTTTCACCTATTTTACTCATCTGCCTATCCACCTCCCCTCTGGCAACCACCAGTTTGTTCTCTGTATTTACAAGTCTGCTTTTGTTTATCGTTTCTTCAATCATTTTTTTAGATTCCATATATGAGTGAAATCATAATGTATTTGTCTTTCTCTGTCTGACTTATTTCACTTAGCATAATATCCTCTAAGTATATCCATGTTGTTGTATACTACAAGATTTCATTCTTTTTTGTGGCTGAATAATATTCGTGTGTGTTTGTGTGTGTGTACACATACTACATCTTCTTTATCCATTCATCTACCAATGGGCACTTGGATTGCCTCCATTTTTTGTTATTGTAAATAATGCTGCAATACATACGGGGGCATATATATCTTTTTAAATTAGTGTTTTTGTTTTCTTTGGGAAAATACCCAGCGGTGGAATTACTGGATCATATGGTATTTCTATTTTTAACTTTTTGAGGAGTCTCCCTACTGTTTTCCAAATGGTTGTACCAATATATATTCCCACCAATGGTTTGAGCGTTCCCTTTTCTCTACATCCTTGCCAACATTTGTTATTTCTTGTCTTTTGGACACTAGTCAGTTTGACTGGTGTGAGGTGATAGCTCAAAGAAAATGGACCACTTTCTTACACCACACACAAAATAAACTCAAAATGTATTAAAGATCTAAGTGTGAGACCTGAAACCATCAAAGTCCTAAAAGAAAATAGGCAGTGGGGCCGCCTGGGTGGCTCAGTTGGTTGGGCGGCTGCCTTCGGCTCAGGTCATGATCCCAGCATCCTGGGATCGAGTCCCACATCGGGCTTCTTGCTCGGCAGTGAGCCTGCTTCTCCCTCTGCCTCTGCCTGCCTCTCTGTCTGCCTGTGCTCGCGCTCTCTCTCTCTCTCTCTCTCTAACAAATAAATAAATAAATAATCTTTTAAAAAAATAGGCAGTGATCTCTTAGACATTAGTCTTTTTTTAATTTTTTTAAGATTTTATTTATTTATTAGTTAGAGAGAGAGAGAAAGCGAGCACAGGCAGACAGAGAGGCAGGCAGAGGCAGAGGGAGAAGCAGGCTCCCTGCCAAGCAAGGAGCCCGATGTGGGACTTGATCCCAGGACGCTGGGATCATGACCTGAGCCGAAGGCAGCCGCCCAACCAACTGAGCCACCCAGGCGTCCCTCTTAGACATTAGTCTTAGCAACATATTTATGGGTATGTCTTCCCAGGCAAGAGAAACAAAAGCAAAAATAAACTAATGGGACTGCACCAAAATAAAAGCTTTTGCACAAAGGAAGCCATCAACAACATAAAAAGGCAACCACTGACTGGGAGAAGATATTTGCAAATGATATATCTGAAAGGCTTAATATCCAAAACATATAAAGGACTTCTAGAACACCCCAAAAGTAATAATAATAATCTGATTTACAAGGGCAGAGGACCTGAATAGACATTTTTCCAAAGAAGACGGACAAAAGGCCAACAGACACATGAAAAGATGTTTAACAACACTAATCATCAGAGAAATGCAAACCACCTTACTTCTTTTGCTATTTCTTTGACCTTGAAATCTTATTTTGTGCATCATCATTCTATTCTGTGCCCCTCACTAGGAGAGATAAGGTAAACCATCTTCAAACAGTTTGTACTTACTAACCTCTCCATACCCGGAACAATTCTTAAGAGTAAAAGGTTGTCTTTTGGGCGCCTGGTGGCTCAGTTGGTTAAGCCACTGACTTTGGCTCAGGACATGATCCTGGAATCCCACATCGGGCTCCCAGCTCTGTGGGGAGTCCGCTTCTCCCTCTGACCTTCTCCCCTCTCATTCTCTTTCTCTCTCTCTCTCAAATAAATAAAATCTTTAAAGAAAAGTTTTCTTCTCTGAACATGAGAACTTTGCATGTAATTTTTTAAGAAATAAGGGAATTTGAAAAATTCTCATACTGTTTAAAATACTTAAATATCAACAATAAGTTAAATAACAATTATGTGTTTTCCTTAACCCAAGATCCTCTCTTCGTGAAGTAATCTGTCTCTCTCCTCCTTGGAATTCCCATTGCATTTCATTCCTTTATGGAGCACAACTCATTTTCGGTTTTATATTATGGTTCTCTGTCAATGCTTGCTTCCTCTGTAAGATTACAACTCCTTGAGCGAAAATACTGTTTCTTAATCCCATTTGCATCCCTTCTAGTTCTCAGCACAGTGCCTGACATACTATAGGTGCATCATACACATTTTTTTTGAATGAAGGAAAGAATTAACCACCAGAGATTTCTACAGTGATAGTATTATAGCCTTTTCTTCCATATATCCTGTCAAACAGTCTGGAAATAAAACACTTACTGAAAACAGTTCAGAGAATTTTATCTGTGAAACTGTTGATATGATGCAATTCTAAAGAAGGTCAGGGGCCTCCAAGCTAATAGAAAGCTGTCTGCTCTTTTGTGTTACTTTCACAAGTGGGGAGGAGGGAGGAGATGAGCGATAATGGTTCCTGAGCAATAAGTACTAATTTTAAAATTCCATATATAAGTGTTAGTATCCTTTTCTTTCTCAATGACAGTACAGTAAAATAGGAACTGGGAGTCTGAAGTCAGAATTTAAGGATTTTAAACTCACCTCCACCATGTATTAGCTATGTGACCTTAAGCAAATCGTTTAACTTCTCTGTGTTTCATTTTCATCACTAGCAAAATGTAGTCCCTCAGAAGAATGGTATAAAAATTCACGACCTCGGGGCACCTGGGTGGCTCAGCGGGTTAAAGCCGCTGCCTTTGGCTTCGGTCATGATCCCAGGGTCGTGGGATCGAGCCCCGCATCGGGCTCTCTGCTCTGCGGACAGCCTGCTTCCTCCTCTCTCTCTGTGCCTCTCTGCCTACTTGTGATCTCTGTCTATCAAATAAATAAATAAATTCTTTAAAAAAAATTCATGACTTCGGGGCGCCTGGGTGGCTCAGTGGGCTAAAGCCTCTGCCTTCGGCTCAGGCAAGATCCTGGGATGGAGCCCCCCCATCTCTCTCTCTCTCTGCCTGTCTCTCTGCCTACTTGTGATCTGTCTGTCAAATAAATAAACAAAACCTTTAAAAAAATTCATGACAATATATTTTTTTGGAATAAAAGTTTTTAGAATAGTACCTGGTACTTTGTTTACAAGTAATAGCATACAACACCAGTGCTCATTACTTCAAGTGATGAATCACTAAATTCTACCTCTGAAATGAATACAGTATCTGTTAATTAAATTGAATTTTAAAAAAGTAACAGCAACATGTAGTACTATATTGGTTTTATATTCCCTATTGGCAGTCCCATGATATTAAGGCTAAAATGAGTTTCCCTTTTTTATAATCCCCTAGTGCCTGCCTAGTACACTGTGTAACAAATACTAGAGGCTCAAAAAATGATGTGAATTGTATTTGAGATATGTATTTGAATGCACAAGAAAATGAAGGTATGCTAAAAATGTAAGCGAAACTACAAAGGGTTCTTGCATTTTATTTGCATATCTTCAGTTATTTCTTTATAATTAGTTGTTAGGTGCTTTATGACCTGATCTTTTTCTTACCCTAGTCAGAGGATGCAGTTTGGTGTAATGCATGTTATAGCCCTCAGGGCTGCGGGCCTCCTCACATGCTGGCTGTTCAGATAGTCTGAGGGATGAGGCTGCTGCAGCCAAAAGTGGGTTACATTACAGTACTGCCTGCTGCTGGAGATGGAGGACCAATAACCTCAGAAAACAGCTCACAGGAGCAGCTGGGCCAGCAGAGCACTTTGTGAGGGCTCATTTGGACACTCCGCAGTGGGGTACGGCGAAGGTGAGTGCCCTAACGCGTGGGTCCTCAGCCCGGAGGCCTTGACCGGGCACCTGAGTTTGGTGAGAAAGGGAAGGGCTCGAGCCGAGGCCGCTTGGATGAGTCATTCTCACCTCCCCAGGCAGGTGCGGGTGGCAGGACGCTTCGCCTTGGCGGGCGGGCGACGAGAGCCACGAGCCGCCGCGGTGTCCCCTCTCGGGACGCCTCCTTCGGGCCGGCACTGACCTTGCCGCTGGCGGCCCGACTACCGAGAAGACTCGGCGCCGCAGAGCCCGGCGCTGTTCGGGGGCGCCCACTGCCACCGGGACCCACAGGTCATCGGAGCCGGCCGCCGCCCTCCTGCGGTTCCTCAGCGCCTCAGTCCCACGCGAGGTCGCCAGCTGAGCCCAGAGGGCCGAGCCGCTACGCGCAGGAGGGCGGGGCGGGGCGCGCGCCCACCGGCCCACGGAGGTCGTGTCGCGCGGGCGCACGCGCCGCAGTCGCGCGGGGCGGGGGGTGGGGAGGGTGGGTGTGCTTGGGGCGCGCGCGCCGCCGCCGCTGCCACCTCAGCCTGCTGCTCCGCCCGCGCCTCCTGCTCCCGGCGCTTGGCCCCAGCACGCCGGCTCCCGAGTGGCCATGGGCCGCGCGGGGGTCGCGGTGTAGAGTCCGCCAGTCCCGGACCCGCGTCCCGCACCCTGACGGTCCCGGTAAGCGGGGGCGGGGGCGGCGGGGACCGGCAGGCACCCTAAGGGACGGGTCTGCGGGCCTCGGACAACCCTTTGGGGACTCTGAGGTGTCGTGTGGGAGCCGCCCCGAAGGGAGTCCTTGAGTAAGTGGATAACCCCCCGAGTGTCCCTGCCTCTGCCCTTTGGGAGAGTCCCGGAGGCGGTGCGGGGAGCCGCCCCCAAGGAGGACCCCTGTGTGAATGGAGACTCCCAGGGCTCTCTCTACATTTGCTGCCATGGGGAGGCGCAGTGTGGAGGCACTGTCCCCGCAGAGAGACCATCTGTATAACTACCGGAGGGCAAGGGTGGTCTCCGATGTTGTCTCAGTGGAAGACCATTTGAGAACAGAGGGAGCCTCGGGAGCTTCAGGAGCCTGCGCGGTGGAGAGGGACCCCACAGAGGACCCCTGTATAAAGACATACTTTGGACTGCGCCTTAGAACTGCCTGGAAGGAACCTGACTGGAAGGAAAGGAGCCTGCCATGGATCTAGGCCAGGAGTAACTCCCCATATGCCCACTTTGGCCTTGACCTTTCAGGCTCGGTGTACTCTAAATTGCGTCCCTCCAATGGGTGCTCTAAATTGCGTCCACTCCAATGGGTAGTCGAGAGGCTGGGGCCCTGCGGGACTGCTGCCTTTGTCCATTCCAACCCCCACCGCATTAGAAATTTTATTCTCCGTGGTAGCCCAGGTTGGCTCCAAGCTGGGTTTTTGTGGAGGCAGGAACTTCTATTAGAGCAAAGGGCAAAAGGGAAGGGAGGACCAGTGAGGCCTCTGAAGCAAAGATAGGAGACTTGGGGCCCTGGGCTTGACTATCCACAAGCAAGCAGTGACGATCAGGTGGAATAATTAATTGATACTGGCAGGTCCAGGAAGAGAAAGTCCTTTGAAGGAAAGAAGAAAGGATATGTAGGATTATTGAGCACTCATGTGCCAAGTATCATGCCAGGGATATTTAACATGTCATATAATCCTTACAACAGCATTATGAAATTATCCCCTTTTAAACATTAGGCACTTTAGACTCAGAGAAGTTTACCAATTTGTCCAAGGTCACAAAGCTTGGAATCATGAAATCTTTGGAAGTTTTCGGAAGTTTATTTCGGAAAAAAGTATCAAGGAGAGGCAGAAGCAAGAATGTATATTTGTTAAGTTGCATGAAGATACCAAACATAGGGCTTTGTATATGGTTAGTAAATGTATTGATTAAATAAGTGAACAAGGACAGTTTAATTGGGGATGAGACTGCTGCAGGAACTGATATCCACTGAATCCCCAGATTTCAGGGTGTGGCTTCCTTTCCTGGCAACCTCATTTGTAGTGATACCTCTGGGTGTCTCCGGACTTAATTGGGTCTGAAAGAGGCCTATGCCTGTGGCCTTTGATAGGACTTGCTCTGGGGAACAAGAGGAACCCTCCAGAGGATGGTCTTCTAAGACTACCCTCCCAGCTTGCAGAATCCTTGAGGGAGCAGAGGGAGAGACAGGGTCACTTTTAGGAAGCGTAATTCACAGTATCTTTGTAGCCATCTGAATATTGCACCATAGACACTGGTCCACAGATAACACGCAGGACACTTTTTCCAAAAAGTGCTTCTGCATGATGAGGAGGAGGGCTAAACAGGTGCACAACCAAGGAAGGCTTATTGGAAGTCCACTGTCTGGGGAGGGCAAAGGGTTCTTCGCCTGATACAGTGATGCACCCTTATCTCACCTCCTTGGCTGTGGTGGTGCTTTCATTCCACCTGGATTCCAAGGTGCAAATTTGGGACCAAGGAAAGATTCTGGTTTCTTGCCCAAAAATTGAGTGGTGAGGGAAGTAAGCAATGTAATTCACTAGAGAACCATTCTGAGTTTTCCTGCCCCTCCCGCCCCCCCCTTTATCCTTCCACATACCCAAACCTAGTGACATCCTCCTATAACAGAAGTGGCTTCCCTGGGATCCTGGGGTTACTTAGGAAAGATCAGGGTTCTGAGAAAACAAAACAATCTCATTTATCAATTGCTGGCTTTTCTATTTAAGTCAATGGCTGCCTGAAGCATGGGTGTGGCACCTCATGCACAGCTCCTCAGTGGAGTAAATTCTGACAAAGGTTTATATTGGTTAATCACCTCCCCATGGCAGAGTTGTTTTATAACTGTTTATAATTCCCTTTCAGTTGAAACCCCTTTCATCAGCTTAACATACCAAAATAAATAGGGATATGGATATATGGATATATATGGATATATGGATATGGATATATGGATATATATGGATACTAGGGATATGGATATATATCCATATATATCCATATATCCATATCCCTATTTAGTTTTTTAATATCCATATGTAGCTTTTTAAGAAAATCAGAAGGAACAAGCCTGCAAATATGATCTTTGCTCCAATTCAGAATATGTTGTTGGGTTGTTTTTTTTTTCTACACTGGTCTTTTCATTGAGGGCTTAGTATCACACCCTCTCCTGTCCCTGGAAAGATTGCATACTGGACCTGGAATATCATCTCCTTGACGTCCAGGTTTGGATAAACATAAAGATTATGAAAATCCTAAGAATACTGTCTAACTCTCTCCTAATCACAATGTAAACCAAATCATTCCAGAATGGATGTGAAGGATGTCAAGTAGTTGCCTTAATCTACTAAAAATAAAAAAAAAGCTTTCTCCAAAGGAATATAAAAGGGGAAAGAATTTCACTTGCATGTACACAGCTACATCTGGGTTTTACTTAAGGATTTTTTAGCCCTTAATCTTCTACATCTTCTCTGATCAAATTGTTACAGTTTTCTTCCTCCTACATTTGCCATATTTTTGAGAGTGCTTCCTTTTCCTCAAACATGAATAGTAGGACTCTCTCCAGCCCATTTCCCACATTTTTTCCATTTCCTTTATTTTTTCCAGTACACCTGTTCTTAAGTGGATCATATTTATGCAAATAGTTTCCTTTCTCTTTAGTTACAGAATCTATTATATTCTAGTCCCACCTGCTTTTCTCCTGCAGTACTCTTGATTTCTGCTATCTTCATTTCTCGGACTGATTTATTCATTTCTGATGAGAATACTTTCATCTACTCCACCCCTCAATCTTAATGACCAAGTGCTGACAAAAATTGCTTACCAGCTCTGGATCAAGAAACCAAGACCATCAATTTGTAGCTGGAGACATTATTTTTTCCATTATAACATCCCTCTCCAAACCTTCTCCCCTTCCAGCAATCCACTCAGAGACTCATAGATAGTACTTCCTAAGTGCTACCTACTTATCAGGCATTATGCTAGATAAATATGACAGTTGGTTTTCTTGAGGAGTTCACATAGAATCAGTCTGCATTTCTTTTTTTTTTTAAGATTTTATTTATTTATTTAACCAAAAGAGAGAGATCACAAGTAGGCAGGCAGAGAGATGGGGGGGGGGGCTCTGCCCCTGCTGAGCAGAGATCCTCATTCGGGGCTCAATTCCAGGACCCTGAGATCATGACCTGAGCCAAAGGCAGAGGCTTAAACCCACTGAGCCACCCAGGTGTCCCCACAGTCCACATTTCTCCAATCATTTACTATAGATTAAGAAAAGTAAGGGGAAATTACAGTTTTACAGAGTATCTATAGGAATCTTTGTAGAGTAAGTATGCCTTTTCCCAGGCATCAATGAAATGCAGCTGCTGTTTCTGTGCCTCCTCTGGTAGCTCCATTGTTAGCCCCCCTGCCATTGCCCTGTCAAAATTACTTTTGCCCGTATGCTTTCAGTGAACTAGCCACACTCTTAGCTTCTTATGATAATAATGACAGTGTCTTATATTTGGATAACATGTTGTAGTTAGAGCCCTTTTACATACCTGATTGCCATTTGTTTCTGAGGAATGTTTAATCTTACTGGGGTCTTCTCACTAAAACAACAGTGTGTGGGCTGCCTAGATCACTTTCTCTCTCTCCATTTTTTTTTTCTTTTTGGAGTCTCTTAATTAAGTTTATGGGTCTCCCAGAGGGAAAGCCCAGTGATTCACTACAGTCACCACCTAGCAGCTCTTAAGCTATGGAGAGGAGTTTCTTGTTGGGTCCAAAGGCCAAGCAATGTGCTCACTGGTCAGCCCCGGTACTTATTAGGGCTATCCTGATAAGTTATCCTATCCTGATATCCAGTTATGGCCTTGGAAAATTCAATTCTCTGGGTTTTTTTTTTGTTTTTTTTGTTTTTTTTTTAATTTGACAGAGAGATCACAAGTAGGCAGAGAGGCAGGCAGAGAGAGAGGGGAAAGCAGGCTCCCCGCCAAGCAGAGAGCCCGATGTGGGGCTCGATCCCAGGACGCTGAGATCATGACCCGAGCCGAAGGCAGAGGCTTAACCCACTGAGCCACCCAGGCGCCCCTCTGGGGGGTTTTTTAACCTCCTAAAATTCAAATACATATTCCCTTCTAAACAAATATTTTAAGCATACTGTCTCAAACCAATTTCTGGGGCTGATTCATAATGTGAAGGCAGTTTTCCTTGCCTATTTCTATCCAGCAACCGGCTGGCTTCCTACCATCTAAGCTATGCTAGAGTCCCCGTATAGCAGTCCATGCCTTGGCATGTGCTTTTACCTCTTCCTGGAATGCTTTTTTTTTTTCCTTAGCCACTCGGGTAACTCCCACTCATATTTCAAAATTTAGCTCAAGCAACACCTTTTTTTAAAAATCCTACACTCATGCCCCCTACACACGCATATACACTGCATTCTCACAGGCTGAGTGAGATTCCATTTGTTCATTCTACCAAGTTATTAAGTGCCTGATTTGTGCCTGACACATAGTAGGCTGCACTCAACAAATACTAGCAGAATCAATAGACAAAGATAATTAATGTGTAATAATTCATTCAACCCCATTTGTTTTGGGTTGAATCTCTGTTTCAGGGGCCCAGAGCAGAGAACAGGGAGTGCCTCTCCATCTTGCTGAAAAGCTCTGCTTGCTAAGTGCAGTCATACCAGCCAATCACTGATAGTGTGCTATTTTTTTGTATTCTTTTTTTTCTTTTTTTTTATTTAAGCTTTATTTGTTTAAATAAAGCTTAAATAAAGCTTAAGTGTGCTCTTTCTTAACTGTTGCTCTGCTTCTGTTGGAAGCTAGCACTGTGGCTTTTCATGAAGACTCACCCTAAGCCCCCAAAGGCTAAAGATTGTGACATAATTTTGTTCTAATGTATATTAGAGCTTTGTTGGCTTTCAGTAAATATTAAAAACAGGACCTCCGTCATGATTTACTCTCTTGAGCAGAGTTCAGGAGGACAGTTTTATTCAGTCTTTAGCCCTTCTGCTGCTTGGAAATCCCAAAAGAGCCCTGTGCAGTTGGGGATGACTATCTCCCTGGACCAACTGAACCCAGTGCTATTGTGCTGGATAAATGGGGTGACTGGAGGAAGACAGGGAGGTACTAGGTAGACCCTTTTAGGGTCTGCAGATGTGAAAACTAAAAGCTGTAAGATACTGTTAGGCCACAGAATGGCTGGCTATGAACAGGGCCCCCAGAACACTGTCATGAGACACTGCATTCCTAAACCAAAACTCTTTTTGATGACTTTTGTTTAAAATCTTGAGATTGATATTGATGTCCACGGTAAGCTTAGAGTCTGTGCTATGCATTTTGCATTTCTTAGACCCTGGTTCTGCTGGTTTTCCATACACTTGTGGCTATTTACCTTCTATGTTAAGTACATACCTTTCCCCAAGGCTCTCTTTTTTGGAACATACTTCTATGAACCAGCTGTCAGCCACCTTGAAATATTTACCCTCATGTGCCCATGCTGCTCATGCTAAATTTCTCTAGGAGGGAGGAGATATATTTTCAAGCTTCCTACACATGCCTTTAGAGCAGTAGCCCTCCTGTGGGCCAGGACACGCCACAGGACGCAGCATAAATGAAGGGGACCATTGACTTTGGTAATATTCTCTCTTTTCTTACTGTGTTTGTATAAACTAGCTAAATTCCAAAATTCTGTAGCTCTCCCCTGTGGTCAAAGTACTATTTGGTTACCCGTTCTCATCCCTGCTAGCCCTGAACTACCATTCCATACAGGGTCCACCTCTGGGGAAGTAGAGTGGATGTGATGAGATGAGGTGGTGACTCTGTAGTTTCTAGACCTGAACTCTGAAGATTTAGTTTGATCAGTCTCTCTGGCCAACTTTGAGGAAAAGAAAGGGTACTGACACCATGATCTCAAACTTTTTATGTTGTCCAGTCATCTCTGCAGCATTCACTCAACAAAGATTTATAGAATCCATGCTCTGTGGAAGATAGTGAGAACCATCTAAATTTTTCTCCCTCTTGATATCACTGAAAACCTGAAATTCCCTTCTCTACCTGCTCAATCCAGTCTGGTTTTTTTCCCCTTTTCCCTCCACTCAGAGGTTTTCTGTGCCTTGTTCCCACCTAGGAAAGGGATGCCTGGTAACTCAGTCGATTAAATGTCTGCCTTCAGCTCAGGTCATGATCCTTGAGTCCTGGGTTCAAGTCCTGCATCGAGCTCCTTGCTTGGCAGGGATCCTGCTTCTCCCTCTGCCTGCCACTCCCCTTGCTTATGCGCTTGCGCGGTCTCTCTCTCTCTCTCTCTCTCTCTCTCTGACAAATAAATGAGTAAAATCTTAAAAAAAAAAAGAAAAGAAAAGAAAGAAAGAAAGAAAAGGCATCCAGATTGGTAAAGAAGTAAAACTTTCACTATTTGCAGATGACATGTTATATTTAGAAAACCCTGAAATTCCACCAAAAAACTATTAGAACTGATAAATGAATTCAGTAAATTTCAGAAAGCAAAATTAATAAATTTTTAAGAAGAAGTCAGAAAAAGCAAGTACAGTAAATGTTCTTTACATTTAACATGTCAAATGAGGAGACTCCTGCCTACTAGCAGGGCTGCTCCCCAGGCTTCTCACAGTTACAAATCTTTTTTTTTTTTTTAAGTACTCTGTACACCCAAAATGGGGCTTGAACTCACAACCCTGAGATCAAGAGTCACATGATCCACCAACAGAGCCAGCCAGGTGCCTCTCAGGTACAAATCTTTATAGAGAACTTGGGAAGAGAGTCCCTAGCTGCCTTTATCCTTCCTTATTTTTCCACCAGCTCCTACGGTGGAGCAACCCTTCCTCCTCTCACTCTGACCACTCTGCCCTTATAAGTACTCTCACTGTGTTCTAAGCATGTGCTCTGCAGAGAATGGATGTGTCTTTCACACACACATTCCAAGCTGGCCACATATGTCTTACCTGGAAAATACATTTATTTCTTTTAATGATTTTATTTATTTATGTAACAGAGAGAGAGATCACAAGTAGGCAGAGAGGCAGGCAGAGAGAGGGGGAAGCAGGCTCCCCTCTGAGCAGAGAACCTGATGCGGGGCTCGATCCCAGGACCCTGAGATCATGACCTGAGCTAAAGGCAGAGGCATAACCCACTGAGCTATCCGGGCGCCCCCTGGCGAATACATTTAGACAGACTTCTCTTACCCAAAGAAAGATTTTGTTTTTGTATCTGTTTTCATTTTCTCCAGATCATACAGCTACACAGCCCTATTCTACCTTCTTGTCCCTCTGTTATTCACCACCACCTGCTCCTGCCCTCCTGAGGTTTATTCCAAGCCTAACTTAGATACTACAAATTCTCTGGCAGTGACATCATTCTTGAGACAATGAATTTTTATCACTTCTTTCATCCTTTTTAGGGAGGCAGAAAACCCTATTCCACTCACCAGCCAAAGAAGTAATCATTAGTTATCATTTATGGGATCTTTACAACTTGATTTCCTTTTAACTCACTTTTCTTGCTAGGACTTTTTCCACACAGGAAAAGCCAGGTTTTTCTCACAAGTTATTTGTTTTTACATGTCACTAATCACTACCACTTGTTTCTCTAGAAATTAGAGCTCATTTTGTTAATTACTCAAACACTCAGGGGCACATCATGGATATTTCAGCACACCTGCATTTAATCAAGTGTCTTGTATACAGGGTTTTTTTTTAAGATTTAATTTATTTATTTGACAGAGAGCTCAAAGGCAGGCAGAGAGGCAGGCAGAGAGAGAGAGAGATGGGGAAGCAGGCTCCCTACCTAGCAGAGAGCCCGATGTGGGGCTCGATCCCAAGACCCTGGGACCATGACCTGAGCTGAAGGCAGAGGCTTTAACCCACTGAGCCACCCAGGCACCCCTGTATACAGGTTTGATCCTCCATTAAGCACTAAGGGTTTCAACCTCATTCTTTGAAGTCTACTGTTATTGTGTCCTCACAGTTTACTCTCAAAATCAAAGCTATGTCTATTCACAATGACTTGGGGTCTTGTTTGGATTTGATGGTTTCTTTTTCAGGTTCTGCTCTACATTTTCTGCCCATATGAGCACAAAATGGCCTAGAAAACTGAACCATCTTAGGTAAAAGTAGTAACAATTCCAGGATCCTGTGGTCAGGAATGGAAGGTTTTTAATTTCTTTTTATGTTTGTTTGTTTTGCTGGTGGATGTCATCTTCAGTCTTCATTGAAATTCCTTTAAAGATCAACTCCCCAAACCACTGCAGTGACATCATTAACAATTGAGCTGGCTTAATAGTGATTCTTATTATCCTTATAGAGAATAATGGGTTGTAGCAGGACTACAGTGTATTGGGAGATGCCTGTGGTTAATTTGCTGATACACTATTAATGACTCAGTCCACTTACAGAGTAACCTTCCTCTTTGGCCTTTGTTGAGAACTCATTACATTATCTGAAAAAGCCAGTAAGAGCCAAATGCATACCATTGATTTTCCTTCAGTGGATCATTCTTGAAAAAGTGAATTTCATATGGTTATTCTAGGTCTCCAAATAAGCATTTCACAACTTTTTTTTTCTTTTTTTTAAAAAAGATTTTATTTATTTATTTGACAGAAAGAGAGAGAGAGATCCTGAGTAGGCAGAGAGGCAGGCAGAGAGGGAGGGGGAAGCAGGCTCCTTGCTGAGCAGAGAGCCCGATGCAGGGCTCGATCCCAGGACCCTGGGATCATGACCTGAGCTGAAAGCAGAGGTTTAACCCACTGAGCCACCCAGGTGACCACAACTTTTTTTCTCAACCCATGCTTTCTTGCTGATAAACCTGGACATAATTGATCACGAAGAAGGTCCATAGTGAAGGGCTGTGTGTCAGTTTTATATTCTCCCTCCTGGTGTGGTATGCCTATTCCTCTTGCTCTAAGCGAGGGTCTTGCTTTCCCATCTAACCATAGAGCACAGCTAGTGCTCTTAAGTCATATGGACAGTTTCTGAAGATTATAGATCCAGCCTCTTCAAGAATCCTCTGGATCCTTTGGGGCACCTAAGTGGTTCTAAGTTAAGTGTCTACCTTCAGCTCAGGTCTTGATCTTGGGATCCTGGGATCGAGCCCTGTACTGGGCTTCCTGCTCAGTGGGCAGTCTGCTTCTTCCTCTCCCTCTGCCTCTCCCTACCCTCCTGCTTATGCTTGCTCTCTCTCTCTTAAATAAGTAAATAAAATCTTTTTAAAAAGAAAAAAGGTAAAGAATCATCTGGCTCCATAGCAAAAGCTCTAACATAAACACTCTCTAGGCCCACCCCTGCACCAGGCTAGGTCACATGAATTTCTTTTTCTTTTTTTTTTAATTTAGATTAAACTTTGTTAACACACAGTGTATTATTAGTTTCAGAGGTAGAATTTAGTGATTCATCAATTGCATATAACACCCAGGGCTCATTTTATCTAGTGCCCTCCTTAATGCTCATTACCTGATAACCCCATCCCCCTTACCTGTCCTCCAGAAACCCTCAGTTTGTTTCCTGTAGTTAAGAGTCTCTTATGGTTTGCCTCCCTCTCTGTTTTCATGTTATTTTTCCTCCCCTTCCCCTATGTTCATCTGTTTTGTTTCTTAAATTCCACATATAAGTGAAATCATATGGTATTTGTCTTTCTCTGACTAACTTATTTTACTTAGCATAGTACCCTCTAGTTCTATCCATGTCATTGCAAATGGCAAGATTTCATTCTTTTTTATGGCTGAGTAATATGCCATTGTATATATATTCTACATTTTATTTATCTTCTTTATCCATTCATCTATTGGTAGACATCGGGGCTCTTTCCATATTTAGCTATTGTGGCCATTGTTGCTATAAACATTAGGGTGTAAGAGTTGGCTGCTTAACTGACTGAGCCACCCAGGAACCCCCAAAAAAGGATTTTTTAAATCACAATCTATTAATTGTCCAATGGTGGCTCAGTCAGTTAAGTCAGGCTCTTTATTTCCGCTCA
>RCUC01156466.1:0-68720 GCA_003697995.1 Taxidea taxus jeffersonii
TTGGATCATATACCCAGTCCCATGGGCTTGGGACTCATGATCTCAGGACAGAGCTAAAGGACTGTAACAAAAAAGCGAGGCTGGAATTGAACAATGTAGAGACAGAGTAGCCTGAGCCAGTTTAGCCATACATTGACAGCACCATGAGATTTTTGTGGGCTAGGATTGGGGAGTATATTAGTTTGCTAGGACTGCCATAATGAACTACCAAAAACTACATAATATATCAACTTTTTTCCTCTTAGTTCTGGAGGCTGGGAGTCTGAGGTCAGGTGTTGGCAGGGTTAGTTTCTTCTTCTTTAACTGGCTTGTAGATGGCATCTTCTCTCTATGTGTCTCCTAATCTCTTCTTAAAAAATTACCTGTCCTATTGGATTAGAGTACACCCTAATTACCTCATTTAATTTAATTACCTCTTTAAAGATCCTGTCTCTACAGTCACATTCTGTGGCACTAGGGTTTAAGACTTCAACATACAAATTTGTGGTAGGGAACAGTAATTTAGCTTCTTAACAGGGATATAGCGATAGGGTGTGTAGGTATGTATATGAGTTTGCATGCAAATAAGGTGAAGTCAGGCTTATCCAATCTCTCTGATGTGAGGGAAGAGTAGATGAGTGGAAAGAATAGGAGAAGGAAAGACCAAAGTAAGCAGGACAGAAAACAAAAATAGAGAAGAGGCTGGAGGCAGTGTGGAAGAAAGAAATCATGGTTACAGAGATTAGGAGGAAGGGGAGAGGTAGGTTTCAGAAAAAGCGAGAAAGGGCTACATCCCAGTATGGCGAATGGATAGCAATGAGTAACAACGGGGGTGGTCGTGGCAAGGGAAGGTCAGGATGGCTGAATAGTTGAAGAACAGTGGTCGGGCAGACCTGAAGAAGAGAAATAACCTATTCATATGTATTTTCCCCAAGAAAAATGCCAACCATCCTCTAGAAAATCAATGTTAGCTGTAAATTTAGGCAGAGGCAAGCTGGTATGCTTTGTAAATGTGAGAAAAACAGGCTCGTGATAACATAAAACTATGATGGCATATATTGGAGGTCTACCTGTGTTCCACACTGATAGAACATTAGCTTCTGAATGTTATAGGATTCATTACCAAATAATAGTGAAATGCAATTTTTTACTGTATGTCTAACAGTGTTTAGTGCCGACAGTGTTTAGTGTTTAGGATCAGAGAGATAAGATAAGACTTGTCTCCAGAAGGAGTTCACATGTTGCTGTTCAATGTATATTTTTACATATTTATACAATTTCAACACTAAGGAAAACCTTTTATTTCTCCATGCTTTATTTATGTGGGCACTCATTCCTGTCTGGAAACCTCAGAAGCTGGCATGAAAAGAGACATTTTGTTATAGGCGTTGGGTTGAAAGATGAACACTTGTCTTACTAGTATTCAAAATATTTGAGCCTGGAAGTTTACAGACTGGCTTGAAATTTAAACTATAGTTTCTGGGTGTGCACTGAAAACATCAACAAGTATGCAGATTTGCCATTTTACTTGATTCTGCCATTTTGCTAAGGAAAACTCTGATGTAGAATGTACCATGGAAGATGAAAAGAATTGTAAAATGTGGATATTTAGGGAGGTTAGTGGTACAGTATGTACATTCCTTGGCTGGAAAGCTGAAGAATTTATGCTAATGTTTCCCCGTCCCCTGGGGCCTCAGGAGAAGTCCCTACTTTTCTAAGATTTCAATCACTCCTGTCCCCACTTCTTCTTCTTCTTTTTTTTAAAGATTTTATTTAATTATTTGAGAGAGGGAGAGAGAGAGTGTGTGATTGTGTGGGAGCACAAGCGGGGGTGGTGGGGAGAGGCAGAGGGAGAAGCAGGCTCTCCACTGAGCGGGTAGCCCCACGTAGGGCTCGATCCCAGGACTATGAGATCCTGACCTGAGCTGAAGGCAGACATTTACTTAGCCGACTGAGCCAACCAGGCGTCTCGCTTCTTTCATTTTGAAAAATTTCAGCCCCTCAGAAAAATACAGTCACCACTCATATAATTCTCTAGATTCACCAGTAGATAACATTTTCCTCACATTTGTTTCATTTCTTTTTTTTTTTAAGATTTTATTTATTTATTTGACAGATAGAGATCACAATTAGGCAGAGAGGCAGGCAGAGAGAGAGGAAGGGAAGTAGGCTTCCTGCCGAGCAGAGAGCCCGATGTAGGGCTCGATCCCAGGACCCTGGGATCATGACCTGAGCCGAAGGCAGAGGCTTTAACCTACTGAGCCACCGAGGCGCCCATCATTTCTATTTTATTATCTACCCATATGTGTATTTATATGTCTTTATAATTTTTCTCTCAACCATTGGAAAATAAGTAGCAGATATGACATGCTAAATATGCTGCCATGTATCACCTAGAATATTCTTTTATGTAACTTCATAACCACCTTCCTTATCTGTCAAGATATTTAACATTAATACAGAAATATTATAGTATTTAAATTTCCACAGTTTCTCCAAATATGTCCTTTAGAGCATTTTCCTCCCCATTTTGAATCTAAACAAACATCATTTATTGCATTTAGTTGTCCTGCCCTTTCATTTCTTTTAATCTACAGAAGTATTTTGTCCCCTATAATATTGATAAGCTTAAATAGTTTAAGCTAGTAGTTTTGTAGATAGTACCTCAATTTGAAATTAACCCGACTGTTTTCTGAGCAGTAGATTCAAGCCAATCATTTTTTGGCATAAGAATGCTCCATAAGTGACATTATGTTTTTCTTATTGCATCCCATTAAGAAGCACATAATACAAATTTGTCTCACTGTTGGTATTATTGTGACCAGATGGTTGAGTTGGTACCTACCAGATTTCTCCAATGCACAAAGTACCTTTTCCCCTTTTTAGTTAATAAGAAATTCAGGGGTCATTCTTTGAGCCCATGTAAGTATTTTATTTTCCAACAAATTTCACTTAATGGTTTTATCTATGGATGATCCTTGCTTGATTTAGTTATTAAATTGATGTTTACTAATTGTAATGTTCTATCCATTGTTGAAGATGGGGTATCAAAGTCTCCAGCTCTTATTGTTGAATTTTCTATTTATCACTTTCAATCTGTCAATTACACATATTATTATTATTTTTGATGGTAGCTACTCTAGTAGGTGTGAGGTGGTATCTCATTGTGGTTTTGATTTGCATTTCCCTAATGAGAGATGTTAAGCACTTTTTACATGCTTGTTGTCTGTGTGTGTGTTTTTTTTTTTTTTTTTGTCTCTTGTTGGCCATTTGTATATCATCAATGGATAAACGTCTGTTCAAGTCCCTTGTCTAATTTTGAATAAGGTTGCTTGTGTTTTGTTGTTGAATAGTAGGAGTTCTTTATAAATACTGGATATTACTCCTTATCAGATATAGGATTTGCACTGCCCCCCCCTTTCTGTGGGTTGCATTTTAACTCTGTTAATTGGGTTCTTTGATGCAGTTTTTGATTTTATGTGGTTCAATTTACCTATTTTTCTTTTGTTGCCAATGCTTTAGTTATCACACTCAAGAAATTATTGCCAAATCCAATGTTACAAAGTTTTCCCTCTGTTTTCTTCTAAGAATTTTATAGTTTTAGATTTTACATATAGGTCTTTGATCAATTTTGAATTGATTTTTTTTTTTAAAGATTTTATTTATTTATTTGACAGACAGAGATCACACAAGCAGGCAGAGAGGCAGGCAGAGAGGAGAGGGGAGAAGCAGGCTCCCCGCCGAGCAGAGAGCCCGATGTGGGACTCGATCCCAGGCCCCTGGGATCATGACCCAAGCTGAAGGCAGTGACTTAACCCACTGAGCCACCCAGGCATCCCTGACTTGATTTTTATATATGGTTCAAAGTAAGGGTTCATTTTTTTGCATGTGGATATTCAGTTTTCACAGCCACATTTATTGAAAAGACTATCTCTTACCCATTGAATAGTCTTGCACCCTTGCCAAAAGTCACTTGACCATAGATGTGAGAGTTTATTTCTGGGCAGTCTGTTTTATTTTAATGGTCTGTGTGTCTGTATTTATGGAATTACCACACTGTTTTGATTACTGCCATTTTGTGATAAGTTTTGAAGTCAGGAAGTATGAAACTTTTAACTTTTTTCTTGTTTTTTTAAGACCATTAACTACTTGAAGCCTCTAGAGATTTCATATGAATTTAGGATGGATTTTTCTATTTCTGCAAAAAAAAAAAAAAAAAAAGCCACTAGAATTTTGACTGGGATTGAATTAAATGTGTACATAGCTTTGGATACTATTGAATTCTTAACAATGTTAAGTCTTTCAGTCCATGAACAAGGGATGTCTTTCCATTTTTTTTGTGTCTTTTATTTATTTATTAGAGCACACATGCATGTGTGCAAGTAAGGGGGATGGGTGGAGGGAGAGGAGGAGAATCTTAAGCAGACTCTGCACTGACATCTGCAGAGCCAGCCATCGGGCTTGATCTCACAATCCTGAGATCATGACCTGAGCCAGAATTAAAAGTTGGATGCTTAACTGACTGAGTCACTCAGGAGCCCTGTTTCGTCTCTATCTTCTTTCAGCAGTGTTTTATAGTTTTCAATGTATGTCTTTGGCCTGCTTGTTTAAGTTTATTCCAAAATGTATTCTTTTTAATGCTGTTATAAATAGAATTATTTTCATAATTCACTATTTGGATAATTCATTGTTAGTATATAGAAACCTAGAATGATTTTTTGTGTTTGTTGATTTTATATCCTGCTACTTTACTGAATTCATTTATTAGTTCTCACTGGTTTTGTGTGTGTGTATGTGTGTGTGTAACATTTGAGGTTTTCTACATATAAGATCATGTTTCTATGAATAGAGATGATTTTAGTTCTTCCTTCCAATTTAGAAAGGAGCCTAATTGCTCTATCTAGGACTACTAATATTGTGTTGAATATAAGTGGCAAAAGTGGACATTCTTATCTTATTCCTATCTTAGAGGAAAAGCTTTTAATCTTTCACCATTGAGAATGATTTCAGCTCTAGGCTTTTCATATATATCCTTTATTATGTTGTAGTTTACTTCTGTTCCTCATTTATTTATTTTTTTAATGAAGCTCTGTTCATTTTTCTTATTTTTTTCCTTTTTGTTCTTTGGACTGTTCATTTTCCATCAATCTATCATGAGGTTTTCTAATTCTTTCTTCTGACATTCATATATACTGTTGAGCCCCTTTAGTGATTTTTAAATATTGGTTATTGAATTTTTAATGCCAGAATTTGCATTTGGTTCTTTTAATTTTTTTTAAATAATTTCTACCCATGTTCTCAGTTTGATGAAACATTTTCATCATAGCTTCCTTTATGTCTTAAAGTATCTTTGCCTTTTGTTCTTAAAACATATTTATAAAGGCAAATTTGATGTCATTGTTACATTTCATATATGACCATCTCACAGATTTTTGTCTTGTCTTTTCTTTCCTTTTCTTCCCTCCCTCCCAACTTCCTTAACTTCTTCCCCTCACCAGCTCCCATGTCTGGGTTACTCTTTCTTGTTTCTCTGCCATCTCATAATTTTTTGTTAAAAACTAGACCACCCTAGATTCTGATTCTCCACTGCCTCTGGGACTTCATTTTGTTGTTTGCTTGATTGTTTAACAACTTGGCTAGACTTATCTTAGTGAATTACATATCCCCCATAATAGGAAGATTTGGTTTTGCTCGTCTTCGAAGGCAGACTTGGGTGTGTGCACAGTCACTCTGGGATTTCTCTTTTTCTGATCTTTCTGTTATGCTTTTGTTCTCATTTGTTATTGCTGCAGGATATTGGGCCCCACTAATTGCCAGATGATTGCTCTATTCTTCCAGACAGTGTCCCCAGGGCATAAATTGCTCCACACTCTGATCCAATTAAATTTGAACAAGGTAGTTTTTGAGGCCCGTTTTGGAGGTTTGCTCTAACCTCAGGAGGACTCTTAGCTTTTTCCCTGTTTCTCTCTGGTGGATTAGCTGGCCTATGACTTGTTGCTCTTAATTAAGAAGCTATTGTTTTTGAGAGCCTCTGAGGCTTGAACTTCTCTACCCTCTGTTTCAGATAAAGCCAGTTCCTTTGGGTAGAATTTTAGAATTACTATTATGAATCACTTCTTTGTGGGGGAGTAGAACATAAAATCTTTGAATCACTATTTTGGGAGCTGGACAAGGTGGCATAGTCTGATCTTCTTGGCTTGTTTCTTCTGATTGGGAACCCCCTATAAGCTGGTGAGAGGATGATTGAGTCCCTAGTTTTCTTGGTCTGTTGCATGTGTTGTCTTTCTGTCTTGGTTGTTGAGTAGAATAAGGGATCTGCTTGTGGTGTCTAAATGGGGTGTCTCTGGATCAGGTGGGTGCCCCCAAATCTGGGGCAACGGGCAGTGGAAGTCATTGGCACAGGAGGTGAAAGAATTCACCCGAGGCAGAACAAAGGAGATAGAAGTTTATTGAAGACACCACAAGGGAGCGGTGAGCAGGACCGCAGAGGAGAGGGTCTCTGCCAGGAGGTAGTGGGTGGGGGCTATTTTCAAGGGGAAAGATGAGGTATGGCAATGCATGGAATTCTCCCTATTTTGCCTGTGTTAGGGCCTGTGGATATTTTGATGTGGTCACTGGAGGGGCCTGTCTGGATTCAGCCACGGGGTCCCCATGTGCCCTTTCTACATCACACAGCTCAAGTCTGTTCGCTTCAAAGTGGCCCCTACGCTACTGACATTTTGGCTGCATTCGATGCAGTTTGGCATATGGGTGAGGTTCGGTGGTGTGGAGTCCCAGGAAAGAATTCTTGAGATGTCTTTGGTGCAAAATGGCTGTTTATTAAAGCATGGGGAGAGGACCAGTGGGTAGGAAGAGCTGTTGCCCTAGGGTTGTGAGGGGTGGCGGATTATATACTATGGGGTTGGGAGAGGTAAGGAAAAAGGGAGGTTTCCAGAAAGAACTTTCATATGCTAAAGGAGATTCACTGGATACCAGAGGCTTTGCCATTGTCAAGTTAAGGTTGTTTACCCCTCTAGTAAGGCGTTAACACTCTGCCCGCTTCAAGTATCTGTCAATTTAATTGCATTTGCATTCCCTTCTGGAAGCTAGACGGGTGATAGAAATGCTTTGTTCTTGTAAATTGCTAAGACACTTGTAAATTGAGGGAGGCTTTTTTCTTGCAGGATTGTGATCTTTAGAACTTAACTGTTTGTTTTTCCTTTAGGGCAGCCAGGAGTGCCTGAGGAATGTCACATAAATGGGGTGGGGGATTGTGGGGGGTTGTGAGGTGTCAGCTTCTGCTTTGTCCTCAGCTTGCCTCCTGTTCCCTCATCACATCTACTGGGAATTTAGCTGCTTTGACTAGATTCAGAGTTGGAGGGAAATGGGAATGATCTGTCCCTCTGGGTGAGATACTGTATCTCTCTATTGGCAGCTGAGGGAGAGGGAAACCACATTCTTGGCCACACCCACTGAGAGTGTCAAACTGAGTTGGGGGCTGAAGGGGAAGAGAGGGAGTGGGTCATGTCTTAACACAGACTTTCCTAGTTTTTACCAAATTGTAATAGTTTTTCTTGAATAAATGTTTTCTTCATTGGCTGTATGCCCTTAGGACAATTTTCAGATACTGTTGTTTTAGAGACATGTTGATCAGTTGTTTTTTTTTTTTTTTTTTGAAGATTTTATTTATTTATTTGGCAGAAAGAGAGAACAAGAACACAAGCAGGGGGAGTGGGAGAGGGAGAAGCAGACTTCCTGCCTAGCAGGGAACCCAGTTCAGGGCTGGATCCCAGGACCCTGGGATCATGACCTGAGCCAAAGGCGGACACTGAGCCAACTGAGCCCCACAGGCGCCCCTGATCAGTTATTTTTGTTTCATTGGCAGTAAGTCTGTGGAGTTCCTCCTATGATTATCCCAGAAGTTCCTTATCCCTTTTGTAGAAGTTTGGAATCACGGTGTTAGCGAGGTCATGCTCTCTCTAAAGATCCTAAGAGTGGTTGCTTCTTTGCCTTATTGTAGTCTCTGATGGTTGTTGGCAATCCTTAGGTTCCTTGGTTTGTGGATTCATCACTCCAACCTCTGCCTTTGTCTTCACTGGTGTCCTTTCCCGTGTGTGTGTGTGTGTGTGTGTGTGTGTGTGTGTGTGTGTGTCCCCAAATTTCCTTTTTCTTATACGAACAGTATGACCTCATCTTTACTTATTTACATCTGCAAAGCCCTCGTTTCCAAATAAGGTCACATTTGCAATTAGGACTTGAATGTACCTTCTGGCAGGCACAGTTCAGCCTTTGGTACCATTGTGAATGTGTAAGATGTCCACTTGTCTGTGGTCCTGCCGAAAGAGTGTGTTGTCGAGTTTTTGAATATTTGCCAAGCGTATAGAGCCTAGACAGTAAGTCAACATTTCTGTTTTCTTTTCCTTGTTATTTTTTTAAAGGTTTTATTTATTTATTTGAGACAGAGTGAGCATGAGCTGCAGGGGTGGAGAAGGACAGAAGGAGAGAGAAAAGCAGGCTTCCCACTGGGAGGGGAGATGCAGGGCTTGATCCCAGGATGAGGAATCATGGCCACACCTAAGGCAGAGGTTGAGCCACCCAGGGGCTCTGTAAACCAGCATTTCTACTTCTCTTATTGCAAAGGAAGTGAAATGTTTTTTCGTGTGTTTATGTGCCATTTAATAACTCCTTAGGGCCTTTTACATTGTAATTACAAGCATTATTATGCAGATTTTCAAACATGCACAAAAGTAGAGAGACCATTTAATGATCTCCTATATTTCTAACATCTGGCTTAGTCAGTTGTCAACATTTAGCCACTATTATTTCATCTGTTACACTCCTCTGCTCCATGTCTTTTATTCTTTTTTTTTTTTTTTTAAGATTTTGTTTATTCATTTGACAGACAGAGATCACAAGTAGGCAGAGAGGCAGGCAGAGAGAGAGGAAGGGAAGCAGGTTCCTCACTGAGCAGAGAGCCTGTTGTGTGGCTGGATCCCAGGACCCTGGGATCATGACTTGAGCCGAAGGCAGAGGCTTTAACCCACTGAGCTACCCAGGTGCCCCTCCATGTCATTTATTCTAAGCATCATATCATTTCATCTGTAAGAATTCAGTATGTAACTCTAGTACCTATAACTTAAGAAAACACATGATATCAATACCATTTTTTATACATAATAAAACTACTAAGATTCTTTACTTTTATCTAATGTTTTATCTAATGTCCAGTCTGTGCTCAAGTTGTCTTAAAAATCGCCTGTTCAGTACAATTTTTTAAACCTATTCCGGGGGACTGGACGAGATCATGTCTAGGGTCTTCTTTTATTTTAAAATTTGGAGATTTATCCTCTGATTCTACATAATAAATGAAGAGAAACCTTGCTATTGTAAGCCTTGAAATACTGCTGGGTAATGATCTCATTACTTACTGGTGATTTTTACAGAGCACTGTTTCCATGTTCTCTTTCTTCAGTTTGTAATAGTCTTATCTATTGTGCTGTCATTAGATTGTTATCTATTACTTCTCTAGAAATAGAGTGACTTGGTTCTCTAATGGGACTTTGTTCTCAAAGCTTTTTTCAGATGTGAAAATAGACCATAATGTCACCTTAATCTTGCTGTGAGCCTAATAGGGAGTGAAAAATGTCATTGGCGATGGTATGATTGTAGGCCCATCATTTTTTCTCATTTGCTATATCCTATTAATTCTTTCAAAATCTTGACTTTACCCCTGCTCTATTCCTCTGATATTTGCATTACTGCCACATTCGATGTGGTATCCCTCCCAAGCACAGCCAGACTTCCAGGGTTAAAATCTCACTTCTGCCATTCACCAACTATTTCCTTATCTGTGAAAGAGAGGCAGGATGAAAGTCCTTGACCTCACTGGGTTGTTGTGAAGATTAAATTAGTTAATTAGTTAATTAATTAGTTAAATTAGTTAATCCATGTTAAACGGTTAGCAACAACACACAGGAAGTGAATGGTAGGTTTTATTAATCTATTTCCTTCCTAAGTGCCTCTGCTTTAACTCAGTTCTGTTTACCATTGTCAGAATAATTTAAAAGCTCTTCTTAGAGAACCACAGTATTCAATATGGAAGCTACTATTAGCCCTCGATGGCTATTTAAATTTTAATTAATTAAAATTAAAGTTAAAACATTTGGCTTCTCATGTAATCTAACCTCCTTTAAAAAATTTTTTTTATTGTGTTATGTTAGTCACCATAAAATACATCATTAGTGTTTGATGCATGTTCCAAGATTCACTGTTTATGTACAACACCCAGTGCTCCATGCAATACATGCCCTCCTTAATACCCAGTAGCCATGCTTGTTTAGGTGGCTACCATATTGGGAAATAGAAACCTTCCATTAGTGCAGAAAGTTCTGCTTTCTGCTCTAGAACTTTCTCCTTCCGGGGTGATGGCACTAATACCAGAAGGTAAGCCTTGTTCACCTTCTCCTTTTTTTTTCATGAAGATGTTTTCCTCTGCCTTCTAGGACATAGTAGTTGCTGAGGGAGGACAACATTCCTCACTTAGCCTTCTCTATGGGATAATAGCCTAATTGGATATAGAGTTGGAAAAATCTACTGGACCAAGTTTCTTTCATGGGAAGGGATAATATATTAAAAGTCTTCCTTCCTGTGTGGCCCTACTTCTTGGCTCTTGCTCTTCTCTCTCTCTCTTTCTCCTCTCACATGGTAAACACACTGGGGCATAGATTTCTGGCCATGTGTCTCCTTCCCCCACCCCTCCAAAGATTCTGTCATCTCCTCTTATAATTGGGGAAGTAACTTCAATTCAGAGATGGAGGGCTAGCATGAATATTTTTGGCCACAGATCTGAGCTGCATTAGCCATTCCAGTGTTATCAAGGATCCTAGTGCTTAGAACATAAACATAGTAACTTGTTTTAATTACTTTGTGTGTGTGTGTGTGAGTGTGTATGTCAAGTTGATAAGATCTCATGGAGGAGTTTGGGAGATTAGTTAGTACCGTATAGGATTTTACTCCCGTAATAGCTTCCCAAAGCCTACCCCATCAAGTCCAAATTTCTCTGCCTGACTTTCAAACTCTCTATAATAGACTCCACTGTAATTATCTAATTTTCTTTCACTTAGTTCAATAGCTATTGGCTGGATGTCTTCTATACTCAAGTTTCTGTACTTGACCCTGAAGTTATAAAGATAATAAGACATAGAATCCTCCATAAAAGCCTTATGGATTAGTTTGATAAAAAGACCTATAAGTAAATACCATATATAATGTTCCAAGTACCATAGTTGAAAATGTTCTTTTTAGGGGGCGCCTGGCTGGCTCTGTGGGTTAGGCCTCTGCCTTCGGCTCAGGTCATGATCCCAGGGTCCTGGGATCGAGCCCCACATCAGGCTCTCTGCTCTGTGGGGAGACTGCTTCCTCCTCTCTCTCTCTCCCTACCTTTTTGCCTACTTGTGATCTCTGTCAAATAAATAAATAAAAATCTAAAAAATAAAATAAAATGTTCTTTTTAAGAAGATTTTCTTCATTTATTTGAGAAAGAGAGTGAGTAAGAGAGAGCAGGAGCACTGGGGAGGGGCAGCTGAGCAGGGACCTGGATACGGGGTTAGATTCCAGGACCTTGAGATCATGACCTGAGCCAAAGGCAGATGCTTAACTGACTGAGCCACCCAGGCACCTGAGAAATGTTCTAAGTACAAGATGAACATGAAAGAGATAGCAATAAGTCCTTCCTGGAGAGACAGAGCTTCAAGACACACACATAAACACACACGCACACTCACTCACACACACACTCTTGAATGGCTGATTCAGTTTGCCAGATAGAAATGTGAGGGGAAGTATGTTCTAGGTAAAAGGAACAGTATGAAAAGATAAGGCACAAAGTTTATATTCTTTACTCCAAACAGGCTGTTGTCCACAAGTCATGACTCCATGCATATGTTTAAGCTGGTGTGCAAGGTTGTGGAGGAACTCAAACTCAAACTTAGTCTTCTTTTTGGATGAGATCTGAGGATTTTTATTTTTTGTAGCTGAAGGACAGATCCAGGAAAAAAATGCATTTTTTTTTTTTAAGGAAAAATTCTATGTGTTTCACAAGAGATCATATACAATACATTACAGTGGAGGATTAGTTATCATGAGGCTCATACTTTCATTTGCAGTGGGGTGGGTTAATTAATAATTACCACCATGGTTGGTAAATTCATTTACAGCAAAAATAATTGGTTTTCTCTAAAAAAGCGTATTCTTTAGCTTATCATAAATATTTTACAGATTATGCAAACAAATAAAACTTCTGATTTGAAAATATCCTATGATGAAGGGAACAGAACCAGTTGTCCATACAAAGAAGCTTTGTGGCCATCATAGACTTACAGTTGAAAAATTGTATTCCTTGGGAATCAAAGAAATAAAAAACAAACAGAAATTATTTGTGATTAATAGTTGTGTATCTTAGAGTACTTTGAACAATAAAAAGAGAAGTTATAATTGATCATATCAAGAAGTAGAGCACAGAGACCTATCATAATAATTCTCTAAAAGTGCTTTCCTTTTTTTGTGTGTTTCTGTGATCAAAATGTAAATATAATTCTTCCCTCCTTATCTTATTGTGAAGAGCAATTATCAGCTCATGACTTGATTACTTTTCTCAAGATTTTCATCAAATATAATTGTAACTTCCATTTTTATAACTTTGATCAGTACAAGAAACTACAACCTTTTTTTTTTTTTTCCTGTTTCTGCTATCCATATCCTTAATTTCTTCAGGGTAAGGCTTGGTCATTGATCAGATGTTAGGGAGGATATCTGGTGAGGAAAAGGAATGAGATAGGATGAACTCAGTTTTCTCACCCAGAATGCTCCATAGATGGTTGGGATAGGGGAACAGTTATCTGATGGAGAAGAGAAGAAAATGCGGAGTTCAATTTTGGACATGAAGTTTGACGTACTTGTGGCACAAAGAACAACAAAGAAATGAGTCCCTTTTCAAATAAAAATTTATGGGTTCTCCCAAGATGGGGATCAGAATGAAACAAGCACCAGGGTCCCCGAGTGCTACCAATCTAATGTGCCCTAACCTGCTCTAACCCTCTGGAGTGGTCCTTGAATTCATAGAGCCCTACAAAATGTAATTCAGAAACAGAAATCTAATCTAATACCTTTCACAGGTGATGAAACTGAAGTAGAAAGTACCTTGTTAAGGGAGGCATCTCAAGAGGCAATGACTAAGGCTCACTCGTTCATTCTGCTGCCTAGAATGTCTTATCCACAGCTGGATACATCCTATGTTAAAGGATGTAATACTTCCAAATGCCTGTTCATTGTTCAAATGTCATGTCTGGTGCCTTCCACATTCCTTTTCAACCTGATTGTTTAAAACTAGTATATAGAAGATTTCTGAGATTTAATCTTGGTTACATTACTACAAATCAGGTGGTTTTATAAATATATTACAATGAAAGTATTCTATAGTTTGAACAAGCATTGATATTCCCAAGATATTTCTTGCAGTGAGCTTCCTTTGTGGTGAAAAATTCTTGGAGTTTAGTATAATGGGTTATAAATTGTATCTGGGATGATTGATGACCACAATAATGTAATAATACTTTATAAATATTACTGTTTGTAATTTTTTTTGCATACATGACCATGTTTTCATATTTTAACAATGCTTGGTAGAGGAAGTTTTATTTCCCAATTTTATAAATACAGAAACTAAGGTTTACATGATTTGTTTCAAAGATCTAGTATAACTACTGAATATCAAGATTAGATAGGTTCAAAGCACCATGATCTGGATCAGGGCCTGGATAGAAGAGTGTGCATAAATCTAGAGTAGACATTCATCAATCCATTAATTTATCCAATAAACATTAATTGAATACCTTCTGGGTACGAGGCCCAAAATCTAGGAGATCTTAGAAAGAAGGCAAAGCCAGTTAGCATTTTCAGGAGTTAAACAGAGATAATATACCCAGAGATAAGGATTTTATCTGGTGTGGCTAGACAGGGGAAATTAAAAAAAAAAACAAACTGGAACCTCCAAAGCTCAGGCTATAATGTTGGCAGTAAGGGCAGAAATACATGGATTCCCAGTGTATGCCAATATATGATAGTGTTATAAAATATTGTAAATAAGCTATGTTAACAAACTTTTTAACCCAGACACATTTAGGATTTCATCATTTATAAAAGATGAATGATAGAATTCTGCTCAGGGGTCCCAAATCAGTAAGTGGGAATGTAATTTTTGGGGAGAATGCTTAATAACTAACTTCCCTTAGTAACTTGACTTCCCATGAATATATGGCCAAGGCAAACTGTGATGGTAAGGTTAAGCTATTCCATCTCTAATCTCTGTTAACACCCATCCCTGTCACCTGTCCCCCTATCCAATCCTTGAATGAAGTCCTCTGCTCTGAGAAGAAAGTAGGAGACATGCAGAAATATAGTTAGGGTCTACATTTGTGTTTTAAATTACATAGACTGTTATTTATCATTAACATTTTTTCCCCCTAAGGAAAACATTTAAGAAAATGCTGTCCTTTTTTCATAATTATTTTCTGGGATTTGGGGGGAAAACATAATCAGATTTGTAAAACAGAGTACTGAAAGAATTTTATTTTTGTTAATTTTTTATGAAGGATAACTGATACTTAGCATTAGCCTTAACTGTACAATGTGATAATTTGATATTGGAATACATTTACAAGAAGCCTACTTAACATCTGTCACCATCCATAGTTACAAAATCTTTTTCGTGTGATGAGGACTTTAAAAATCCACTTTCTTAGCAACTTTCAAATATTTAATATGGTATTAGTAACTGTAGTCACCATACATCCTCATGATTTATTTTATAACTGGAAGTTTGTACCTTTTGACTTCTGTCATCTATTTTCCCACCTATGTCACCCACCTGCTTGCTACCTACACCTTATGACAATCACCAGTCTGTTTCTGCATCTACGAGCTTGCTTTTTCGTTTTTTTGTTTGTTTCGTTTTTTTTTTTTTAAGATTCTACATGCAAGCATGATCATACACTATTTCTTTCTCTGTCTGACTTACTTCACTTAGCATAATGTTGCAAATGGCAAGGTTTCATTCATTTCCTTCTTTCATTCATTCTTGAATAGTATTCTATTGGTATATATACACCACATCTTTACAATAATAAATATAAACCTATCATTTGCCAAATTGAAGCTATCATTCCTGTGGATACTCTTGGAAGAATTCTGCATAAACATTTAAAACTGTCCTAGGCTTGAAAAAAATTTAGCTAAAATATACATACACCATATATTTTAAAAACATATATACACCATATGATAATATATAAAGGCCATACATAATTTGTAAGTGCATTTAAATTTATATATAATTGTGACAGCTAGACTCTTAAGACGGCTTCCCATAATCCCTACCTCTCTCTCTGGGCACAATTCCCTCTCCTTGAGCATGGGTTGGACCTGTTGACCTGTTTCTAGCTAATAGAGTTTGGCAGAAGTGATAGATGCTTCTGAAATTAGGCTATTAAAGACTGTGACTTCTGTGGGTATCTCTCTCTCTCTCTCATCACTTGCTCTGAGGGAAATAAGTGGTTATGTTAGCAGTCCTGTGGAAAGGCCTGTATGGCAAGAGACTGAAGCCTCTTACTAACAGTGCAGACCCAAGGTCTGCCAACAGCCAGCGAGCTCAAAAGAGGATTCTCCAATTGACTTTTTTTTTTTAAAGACTTTTTATTTATTTATTTGACAGAGATCATAAGTAGGCAGAGAGGCAGGCAGAGAGAGAGAGAGGGAAGCAGGCTCCCTACTGAGCAGAGAGCCCAATTTGGGACTCGATCCCAGGACCCTGAGATCATGACCCGAGCCAAAGGCAGCGGCCTAACCCACTGAGCCACCCAGGCGCCCCCTCTGATTGACTTTTGAGATGGTTCTGCCCTTGACCGATGTCCTTACTGCAACCATGTAAGAGACTCTGAGCCACAGTGGCTCAGCTCAGCTAGGCCAGTCCTGGATTCTTCCCCATCAAAATCTGTGTGAGTTAATAAACGTTTTTTTTGTTTGTTTTACACTCCTAATTTTTGGGGTAATTTGTTATGCAGCAATAGAAAACTAATACATTGTAATCTATATACACACATACCTATATTTATATGTGTATATGTATACTTATACCATAGGTATCTTGATACCTTTGACTCTTTAACTTAAATGTGTTGCTATTTCATACCTCAAGCAATCTGCCTTATTTTTTAAGGAGTAGTCCTGTATTAATTTTTGGTCATTAGTATTTTTTTTCTGAGACACTTTTTGGGGAGATGAAGGGAGCATTGTGTAGTTTTTTTTCTATTGCTTCATAAGAAACTGTTCTATATTCTGTATTTTAATTTTTTTCTGATATGTTGAGAATATTGTTTCCCAGTTATTTAGTTTATGATACCATTATCAAACAAATATTTGCAATAGATACTTTTGATGCTTTTAATTTTTAAATTTTCTTTAGACTTTTTGGATTTTTATAATTCTCTCTTTTTTTTTTTTTTCTTTTTTTTAGAGAGAGAGAGTGGTGGGAGAGAGGACACAGGAGAAGGAAAGAGAGAGTCTTAAGGAGACTCCATGCTAGGCGCAGGGCTCCATCTCACCACCTGAGGTCTTGAGCTGAAATCAAGAGTCAGACATTTAACCAGCTGGCCTCCCAGGGCCACCTATTATTTTAAGAAGGCTTCATTGCCTCTAAAATTACAAAGCCTCTATTTTAGCTTTTTTGCACTTTAATCATTATTACTTTCTAATCTTCCATTTCTTTAGTGTTAGATTCTATTTCTATGTTGTTTTTCTTAAATTGTAAACCCATCTGTCTACTCTTTTATAAGATAAGCATGTTCTATCTTTATATTCACTACAAAAATTTATATTCATATCTTTATGACTTTTATTTTGAAATGTTTATTTTGAAAAGTTTCTCTTTTATCCCTTGAATTGTCTTAACTTCTTCATCTCATTAGGTTTTACTGTTTTAGAGGATGACACAATGAGATAAAAGATTATATCTTTTAAAACACTTTTATTGCAAAATATAATGCCAAAAATAGTGCCCCAGTATCTGCACGAGGTAACAAAGTGCTTATCCCTTGACACCTACATGCCTCCCAAGCAGGTCAAGAGAGCTTTGGCAGTCTATAAAGGCTTTTCTTTTAAAAGGAAAACTCTGCAGAAAATATGACCAAATATTAATAATTAAAATCTACGTGGTGAGTTTACAGATGTTATGTTATACTCTAGACTTTCCTCTGTGTTGAAAAGAATTCATGATAATAGCAGCAATAATAGAAGAGAAATCAGCTCCCGAAACAGATTTGTTAGAAGTGTTTACCTTACAATATTTAAGATGGTACTTGAATATTAGTTTTTAATGGTTAAAAGGAAAGTTCATGGGGGAAAGAATAGTCTGAAATCATAACTTCTTGGATCAGAGACATTTGATTATGTGCTGCCTAATTTTTTTTCACCTTGCTTGGTTAAGAAAATAAGAAGCTCTTACTCAGAGCAGAATGACTACAGAATATCAACTTAGTATTCACAGGTTTTATTCCAGAAAGGAGAGGATATAGTGCAACACAAAACCTTTCTTAGGCCATAAACCCCTCCTTTGGGTGCAGGTGGAGTTGGTGACCTGCAAATGTATGGAGACTAATTAAGGCTTTCTGAAAAGACTGCAGGGAAGAGATTTCACAGAGCACTCAATCATGGAAAGAGTCCAGAAAGCTAGGGGAAAAGTGGAGAAAGTGAAAGTGGAATATAGGGTCATCTTTTGTAGATACCTGAATTAAAATATTTTTCAGGGGGTTCCTGGTTTCAACATGACTTGCACTGACTTAAGTCTGTTAGTGACTAGTATTGTGATAGATACTATTAGGTGAAAAGTTTTTATATTGTCATCAGGTGATTCTCACACTTTGGAGTCATCGGAATCCCCCAGAAGGTTAAAAAGTAGATCATTGCTTGCATGCCAGTGTTTCTGACTTGGTGGGTCTGGGGTGGGGAGCAAGAATTTTCATTTCTAAGTTTCTAGCAAACCATACTTCGGGTTGCATTTGTAGATGATCTTGATGTCCATCCAGATCCTCTTTCCCAGCTGGTGCCTCCCTACCCCTGCTGTTCACAAAACATACCTGGTAACTTCCCCAGAAAATTGCCCTTAGCTGAAGGAGCTACTCTCATAGATATGCCTGGAAGGTTGCCAACCTGCCTCCCAGCAGCCTCCTCCCCAATGCCTCCAGCAGTGAGAATGTGACTGATGGGCACCGACCAATGCCTGGCCCCTTTCCTGAAGGGAGGACAACCCTTCAATATCATCTGCAGCCCAGAGGGGTCCCCTCCCACAGCCCTCTGTTACCAACGCTGCTCTCCTTTCTTATCCTGTTTTCCTCACTTTTTTGGGTAGGTTTTTCATTTAAAAACAAAACAAAACTAAAAAGAAACCCTTAATAAATCTCTGGTGTCTAAAATCCCTGTCTCTGCCTCTAGGGTTACCCCAGCCTAAGAAAATAGGCAAAATGTAGACTTTGGGTTCTGGGGCTTGTCTCAAGGTATGTCTGCTCTGGAGCCTTGTAGGTTCAAATAAAAGCTGTTTACTGGGATCTGTTCTCTGCTTGGTTGTTCCTTCTCTGTCATTAAACATTAATACTCGAAAAAGTTCCTATGCACTTAGCATGCGGGACTGTTGTGTTCAAGACACATTTTAAAGACCAATAGCTGCTTTGTTCAACTTGAAACATTTTTAGTTCCAACTGATTGAAAATTGGAAGAAACTATGAAGCTGATCAGGCCAAATTTTAGCCATGGGAAAAGGTTAATAAGGTCAGGTTAACAAATCTTGAAAATCAGGAGGGGAAGAGATGTGTGCTTATGATGGAGATGACTAGTGGGGGGTGGGGTGGTCATAGGAAGCAGGGATGCTCAGATTGGGTGTTATATCAGACTGATGAATCACGGAAATTCACCTCTGAAATTAATAATATACTACATGTTAATTGTATTTAAATTTAAAAAATACTCCAAAAAATGTATTTCTAGCCAGCTCATACTCTGAGATCTGTCATTAGCTGCCATTGATATGCCTTCCCCTACCGGTCAGCTGTCTCCAGGCATGGGTGGGTGAGGCTAAAAGGTTTTTCCTAACTTCACATGGAAAAAAGAATTGGGGCCTTTGTATTATTCTCCCTCGAACCCGGTACAGTTTCTCTAGTTTTCACTGGGAACGGCCCTGCTTAATGTCAGAGAATCGTGTGGCAAGTGGTTTTGATGTTTGATCCCACCAAGCTTTAGAAAGTCTTGGTTCTGCCCTTGATCAAGGGAAAGTTTTTATCCAATCTGGTGGCCTTGGTTTCTTCTTCCTGTGAATGTGAGTGAAGGAGATAAAGTTTATAAGCCCGCAGTATGTTTCTAGCTCTGTGCTAAGTGTTTATTTTCCTTACGCTGTTAGATTCTGTCCCATTCCTTCCTTACCTGTAAAGTATATTAGCAGGTGTCTTTCCTGGTAGGCTGTTTTGATGACCGATTCTAGGAGTCTGAATTCTTTTATCCTTTGATTTTTTTTTTTTTTAAAGATTTTATTTACTTGGCAGAGAGAGAGTAGGCAGAGAGGCAGGCAGAGAGAGAGGAGGAAGCAGGCTCCCCGCTGAGCAGAGAGCCTGATGTGGGGCTCGATCCCAGGACTTTGAGATCATGACCCGAGTCGAAGGCAGAGGCTTAACCCACTGAGCCACCCAGGTGACCCTATCCTTTGATTTTTAAGGAGCTAGCTTGTACTGGGGAAGAATCTGGCCACACAGGTTTTCAGTGGCTTGGCAATTTTTTGATAAAAGATGAGAGAGATAAGTGCAAAGTATGTCTAACTCTAGTACTGTGAACAAAATGATGTAACCATATTAAAAAACAAACAAACAAACCCAAAGGAGAAAACAAATACCCTCTCTTAAGAACTTGTAAATTGAAACAGCAATAAAGTTTCCAAACACAGAAGGAATATAAACCAGTTATTCTGGTCCACATTCAGTCACTTGATTCCATTCCTTAATATGTCCTTATCACCAATTTTTTTTTTTTCCCCTAGAGAGAAAGAAGGGGCAAGGCACAGAGGGAGAGAGAGAATCTTAAGTAGGTTCCACACTCAGCACAGAGGCCGAGGTGTGCTGGATCTCACACCCCTGAGATCATAACCAGAGCTGAAATCGAGAGTCAGATGCTTAACAGACCGAGTCACCCAGGCACCCGTCACCAAAAAGTATTTTTAGAGAACCTACACCCTTTTGATCTCCCTGGGCAGCAATGGTTTGACATATGTTTTCCTGGAAAATGATGATGTAGACGCCGGGAGCCTGGATGGCTCAGTTGGGTGAGCATCCTCTTCTTGATTTTGTCTCCTGTCATGATCTGAGGGTCATGAGATTGAGCCCCATGATGGACTCCCCGCTCAGTGCCGAGTCTGCTTCCCCTTTCCCTCTCCCTCTGCCCCTCCCCTCCACTTGTACACACTCTCTTCAATGACTAAATAAATATTTAAAAAAATGATGATGCAGGCATAGCTGGGATTTTGTTTATCTTGGTAATCAAAGACTAAAAGAAGTTATGGAACAGTTCTCTTAGATGCTATCACTCACACAGTAGAAAGCCATAGAATCGACTCTCACATGTCATTTTTGAGGTAAAATAAGTACACTTTGGACTTCCTGCCTTGCCAGCCATGGTTTCCCTTTAGGTATTTAGTCTGAAACACAAGATAAACCATAAAGTCTGTGCTCTTCTCAGCTTTCCAGCAGGGGCATGAAGAGATCCCAGAGCAGAGCAGTAGAAATACATTCATACTCTCCATTAATCTGTGTATTGAATTCTAAGAAGCCCTAACTCTAGAGCTGTAAAATAAATCAGAACAAATTAATGAGCACATTCTACTGCAATTAGATTCAAGTTCAGTGTTCCGGGTAAGGGGATTCAATACAACAATATGTATTGAATTAGGTATTGGGAGGCACACTGAAATGAGTAAGATCTTTTGCTGTGTCTTAATCTAGTGAGGGAGCTGGCTACACATGTAATTTCTTACGTTCGTGTCCAAGGCATAGGAAAGTGAAATATTTGACTTTACGTTTCCTCTTGAGTCGACTATCTAGTCATGGAGTCCATGTTGGGTGGGCAACTTAGAGTCCCTCCTCTCTCTCTGATTTCCCTCCCTCTGTTATGCTTAAGGTCCTCCCCATATTTTTACCCATCTTTCCTCCTGTTGGGTTTTCTGGAATTCAGGCAATTAGTACCAGATTGGTTCCAATTGCAACTGTTTTCCCTCTGAATGGAGCTAGGGCGGTGGGTCCCAAACCCAGTGCCAAGGTGCCCTGGGAAACAGCAGCGAATTCAAAGGGGCTCTATCACCATGGATATTTTATTTTTGAGGAAAAGCGTTTGACCTCTATTGCACACCGTGTGAACTATAGTTGTAACATCAAGTGCTACATTGCTTCTAGGGAAGGCATCTCTTAGCAAAGCTGGGTTTTTCGTAGTTGCTGTGATAAAAAGCCAATGCTCTTGAAACTCGATGTGTGATAGGCAATGAGGGTGGTGATGTATAACCTAATGCCAGGGTTTAAGAAGTTGTGTGCTGTGTAAACAGGCATACACATCCTATCAGTTAAGTGATTAAAAACATACTTCCTTTTCATTTTATGCATAGTATTTTTTTTTCCAAAGTGCTCTAATTTGTTCTGCCTAATGTGCTTATTAAGAGTTTGGATTTAGTGATTTTTTTTTTTTTTTTTAACGTGGAACTGTTTGGTACTTGCTTTGGTCTCAGTTGACATTTAGGGAGCCTTAGACTGGAAAAGGGTGGAGAACTCTGAGCTGGAGGGAAAGAAGCACATTCCTTAGGTTCCATGGGAAGGATGGACAACCTTTATGTGGTCTTCCACATTTAAGGAAAAAAAGTGTTCTTCCTGTAACATCAATCTCTTTTTTGGGGGCATAACTTTGATATGTTTCCAGAATCAGATGCTCTTTTGTTTTCCTCCGTCTGCCAAATCCACTTTTGGGGGAAGAGGTATGAATGTCAGTGGGTGGTAGGGCAAGTGGGGAAAGAAAGGATGGGGATTCAAGGAGAAGAAAATTCTGTCCTACCCCCCCACAGAGGTAGGTATATACAAATGCTAAAGGGAGGTTCAAAGATGTACTAGGAAATCAGAGGAGAAGATGCACAGAAATAAATGGCCAAGCCTGCTGTTTTTTCTCTCCCCGTCGTAGGTGGGTTGGTTGGATTTCAGAGCACGTGATGCTGATCTATAGTATTCTGGAATTGAAAGTGAACTCAGAGATGCTCTCATATTGGTTATTAGAACTTTCTCATTTTAAAGACCTGGAGAGGATTTTTGGAAGGTCACACTGACAGTATTGGGTTTGAGACCACACCTGTATCTGGGGGCGGGGAAGGGGAGATCCCACTCATCTCTTCTGTGTCTCAAACATATCCTCATATGCAACTGGGACTCGGCTGCCAGTGAGGACAGGGGACTATTGCTCTGCCTGTCTAGGATGGGCCATTAGGGAGTTAAAGTCTCCTATGACACGTCAAAGGGAAAATACACACAAACCCCAAATCTAACCACTGGGTTGTTAATGTTACATAGTCATATATTTATCCCTTGGGAAAGCTTTCAAGAGCCCTCATACCCAGTCCTTGCATCCAGTTTGCTGCTCTCCACACACCAGGCTACACTAAAAAATGGTTCTATTCATATGTCTAGCTGTTTTTCCTAAGGTCATGATCTGAGAGTGATCGTATTTTTATCAACAGCAGGTTATGTATTATTGGTCTCTCTTTTTTACCCAGTGCTTTAGGAGGAGGAACCCTATGAAATTTTACAAATCCAGAAGGTATGTAGGAATTCTGGGTGGTTGTTTTTTCTCGAAGTATATATAGTCATGGCACTTTCTCCTATACAAAAGAGGATGAGAACTAGATGAAATTCAATATTCAAAATTGCCCTCTTTGCATACCAAATCATTTCTGAGACAATATGCTATGAGCTTATTCTGCCTCACTTGCCTGCACAACATAGAGTGGAAAGGCTAGCAAGAAATGTACCAGCATTAATTCTCCAGACTTTCTGGGATTATGAATTCTCAGGGACATCTGGAGAGTACTTGAGCAGAATGTAAAGGGGCACATCTACTCCAAAGATTTGACATGTCTATAACTTCTGCAATAGATACTATGAGCTTCTGAAGAATTTAGCATAAAAGAAGAACAAAAATGACATATGACATAGAAGGTAAGGGAGGAATTTCTGTAAGAGAGAAGAGATTGAGAAGAAGACCAAAACAAGGAAGATATTGGGGAAAGATGCACAACGTCTTCAGAAAAGAAAAGGGATTTTAAAGATTTTATTTTATTTTTTTTATTTGACAGAGAGATGGACAGAGAGCACAAGTAGGCAGAGTGGCAGGCAAGAGGAGAGGGAGAAGCAGGCTCTCCACTGAGCAAGGAGCCTGATGCGGGCCTCGATCCCTGCTCATGATCATGACCTGAACCAAAGGCAGCCGCTTAACTGACTGAGCCACCCAGATGCTCCAAAGAAAAGGGATTTTAAAGTTATTGTTTGCTAGGAGTGCAGAAGCAGCATCAAGTAGCACAGATTCAGCACGGGGAGCCTGGAGGTCCTGGGTGTTGCTGGCCTGGGTCTTTTGGCTCATTAGCACCCAGAGCAGGAGCAAATGCCAGAATCTTAGAGTGAGGGCAAGGCTTGGGTGCCATGGTGTACTGCTGTACACTTTTGCTGTTTTTCGCCAACTCTGAACACAGATTCACAGAATTAACATCTATTACCAGTGTGGATGAGTGGCAAATGCCATCTGTGAGATGTTGAAGAGATGAGCCCATCATGTCAACAGCTCCTTGTTTCTTTAAAAAGACTTCTCTTCGGCAAAAGAGGAGCTTCTTGTTTATTTACATGAGCTGATCTTCCCTGAATGACTGTGGCTCATTCGTGCCTCTTAAATGGGTTGCCTTGTGGTGGCTGTGTTTCCAACTCACTTTTGGCTTTTACAGTTGCCTTTTTGGTTATAATTGGGCTATGATACAAATGATGAATGTTTCTCCAGGAAATTCTAGGCTTTAATAATTTCAGGCCATTAATTATGTCAATGTCTTTCACATACATATACCTACACTCCTAGGATTTCGAATCTTTTGTTCTTGCAGTAATTCTGAGTTATCTATACCGGCGGCCATCTTGTGACCCATGAGGGTGAGGTGACAAGAATCATAGTGGATCCAGCATCGAGCTATTGAACAAATTCCCCAATTCCTTAATTCTGGACTTCTTGTTATTTAAGAAATATAAAACTACTCAATTAAGTTACAGTCAATCAGATACTCTCTTACAACCAAAACACTTTTGTTTCCATTCCGTACCTGAAAGTATCAAAATAATTTGAAGCCATACATACGATCTCTGACTGTGGTTATCTCGTTGTTAAGAATGGAGTTAAAGGGGCACCTGGGTGGCTCAGTGGGTTAAGGCCACTGCCTTCGGCTTGGGTCATGATCCCAGGGTCATGGGATCAAGCCCCGCATCGGGCTCTCTGCTCAGCGGGGAGCCTGCTTCCTTCTCTCTCTCTCTATCTCTCTATCTCTCTGCCTTTCTCTCTCTGCCTGCTTGTGATCTCTGTCAGATGAATGGATGAAATCTTTAAAAAAAAAATGGAGTTAAAAGTGTCTGCCCTGGAGAATTGTGGAGGTCATGTATGTAGAAATAACGTAGCCTGCTGCATGCAATGTAGTGGATTCCCAGTGATATTTCCCTTTCTGGGTCTTGGTTCTGCTAGAGCTAATATACTTGCTCAAATTGTTTATCTGGTCATCAATTTTTTACTCTCTTCCATCAGGATAATGATTCTATCTTTACTTTTTTTCTTGTTACCTTTTCACATAGAAGCTATTATTCTAACGCACTAAGTATTTTTTTTTAAGATTTTATTTATTTATTTGTCAGAAAGCACAAGCAGGGGGAGCATCAGGCAGAGGGAGAGCGAGAAGCAGGCTTCCCACTGAGCAAGGAGTCCAATGTAGGACTCGATCCCAGGACCCTGGGATCATGACCTGAGCCAAAGGCAGATGCTTAACTGACTGAGCCACCCAGGCATCCCACTACTGCACTAAGTTTTAAAAGTTTGTGGGGCAACTGGGTGGCTCAGTGGGTTAAAGCCTCTGCCTTCAGCTCAGGTCATGATCTCAGGGTCCTGGGATCGAGCCCCACATTGGGCTCTCTGCTCAGCGGAGAGCCTGCTTCCCTTCCTCTCTCTCTGCCTCTCTGCCTACTTGTGATCTCTGTCTGTCAAATAAATGAATAAAATTTAAAAAAAGTTTGTATTATTCCTCTCTATACTTTTGGACTTGTGACATAGCTTAGTTATTCAATGTTCCATTAATTCTTCTGGATCTCTAGAACATAATCCATTATTTGCTGTAATACAGTTAAATACAAGTGCTATGAAAAAATTTCTGTAGAATGACTTGGGGCCGTGGGATGGTATTATTCAAGAACATTTACGGCTAAAAGGGAACTTAGAACTATTTGGAATACTTCTCCATATACAGATGAGAAAACAGATTTGGGGACATAAGTGACCCACCCAAGATCAAATAGTTAACGAGGCATATTAATCTGCAAAAGATTTTATGAAATGAAGAGAGTCCAGACAATGAATGTTTCATAAAAGTCTGCAAAGGATTAAGAGCTATTTGCTCTGAGAATTTTTATTTTAATTAATTAATTAATTAATTTAAAGATTTTATTTATTTTTCAGAGAGAGAGAGAGGGAACACAAGCAGGGAGAGTGGGAGAAGGAGAAGCCGACTCCTTGCAGAGAAGAGATTCCCGATCTGGGCTCGATGCCAGGATCCCAGGATCATGACCTGAGCTGAAGGCAGATGCTTAACCGACTGAGCCACCCAGGCGCCCCTGAGAATTTTTAGTTTAAGATAATCTATTCTGTTCTAATAATGCTTAAAGACACAATGGTGTTTTGCTATTTCAATTCAGTTAATGAACTTTGATACAATTCAATGGGCAAATACACGAAGGATCATAGGCATATTTTTCTAGAAAGTTAGCCCTCCGCTTTTCTGTTTAAGAGCTTGATCATGGGAATATTCTCTTAACGGAAACATAGAGCAAATGTGTAATATACCCTATGAGCAAAACTTTTGATTCTCTGTCAGGGAATCCACGTTGTTAATAACATGGAATCGTGTAAAAGAGGATTTGTTTTAAGGGAGACAGTTCCTTGATGGGAAAATCAAGTCAAAGATTTGAGTAAAAGAGAATATGGTCTCTTAGCTAAGTTATTCTGTGACTGAACTCACATGTCATGCTCAGAATATAAACTCAGACATTGGCATTGATACCATACCAGCCACTCTAAGGGTTGCACTTAACCTCTGCTGGAGATTGTGTGAGTAGGTATGAAACAAATATTTCAAGAACATTTAGGTACAAGTTTTAAGGGCTGAGAGGGTGCCTAAGAGCCACACACTGTTGAAAAGCCCCTGGAGGGGCGCCTGGGTGGCTCAGTCGGTTAAGCATCTGCCTTCAGCTCAGGTCATGGTCCTGGGGTCCTGGGATTGAGTCACAAGTCGGGCTCCCTGCCCAGTGGGGAGTGTGCTTCTTCCTCCCCCTCTGTTCTCTCTCATTCATTCTCTTTCTTAAAAAAAAAAAAAGGCCCCTGGAATTTATAGGAAATCATGACCATGTGTAGAGTGCTCATGGCTGAGTGTGGGTCCACCTGTCAAGTCGGTCAGTCTAAGCGCTTTCATGAATGGACATTCAGTGTGATTGGAATGACAGGGCCTTTTCCTATGTAACACACACCCTTCCCTCTCCAAAAAAGAAAGCTCGTTTGAACAGCTCTCCTTTCCAATAAGCTTATTACTGTTACCAGAGGACAGGAGAGCAACCTTCAAACCCCACACGTGGAATTCTCCCCAACAGCTTGTTAAAGTTTCATGAGCTCATCTGTTGTCTTTTGTTAACAACTCCCCACACCTCCTCCCCTCGCAAACCTCTGCTTACACACAACTCATCCAGTATTTAAAGAATTTTTAGAGAAGGGAGTTGACTTCAACCAGGCGCTGAGCCAAATTCCACAGCTGGCCCACACACATTGCTCCAAGTCTCCAGCCATTGGCTTAGGGAGGTCACAGCCACATGTTTGCAAATTAAATTTAGGCCCCTTATCAAAGAAGTCGGCGCACATTGTGGGCCATAAATTCTTCACTGTGCGTGTTCAGTGCTGTTCACAGAAAAGGGAAGCCCGTGGGTCTTCAGGCTCAGAGGTTTTATTTCTGTCTACATGTCAAAGGCTCAAAAACATCTCTTTTCTCTTAAGACAACAAAACAAAACAAAACAAAACGCCCAAGCAATAGAAAATTAAAGAAAAGCACCCAGCATCACCATGATGTTTTCTGTTGGAGGTAACTTTTTTGTAATGCCTGGGGTATTGAGTAACTTTTGATTGTGGTGCTTATATTTCTGGGAATTAAGAAGCAGGAATGGTCAATGTCACCATAACCTCTTACACGATTTATCTCTTTCAGTGAGTAATGAACAAAATGGGATATTTTGCCCCATTTAAAATGACCAAGATTGACTTCCCACTTTGGTCTTATCTGAATAAGGAATCTTTCAGTTTTAAAATTACATTTATAAATATTCCCTCATTTCATGGTCCTACCTCCAGGCGTTGTTGTTTCCTCATGATAGAGGTGGGCAAACCACACTTGGAGAGCAGCTTAAGTCTCACAATAAAAGGCAAAAATTGGGATGATTTTATTTTGGATCAGGAACCAGGATTTATTTTGGAAAATAGCTCACCTATCACCAGAGGACTGTGTACATCTCTCACAGGCCATTTCAAGGGAGGATTTTCAATAATAACTTGAGCAGTTGTTTGATCTGACAATTGTGAAGTTCTCTGAGGCAGTACTCCTAAGGGAGGCATCATTTACTTGGACGCAGAAGTCCAAAACATTTGCCACAGTTGGCTCTACACTTTGCTGGGACAAATATTTAGATCTCCTAGCTTTTTGTTCAGTGTTCTTTCCCTCTACCTAGTGCCTTAGTGATGTCTTTTTTTCATGTCTCCACCCCCTCCTCACACACTCTTATTCCTGGCATTTTAATGTCATGGATTTTATAATAAACTGTGGGGATAATATGGGCCTTCCCTGACATCTCTTTCAGGTCTGAGCGTTCAAGTCTACACTTGTGTCTGTCTAAGGTGCCATGGATTATAAAGGAAGAAATCTCAGATACCTTCCTACCCACTGAGTCTGCCTTGGCGCCGGCCCTCTGAGATCGAGTTCATCTGTGTCTGACTTAAATTCCTTGAAGCCACCAAATTTATCCCATGTTCTCTCAAAAGAATGAAAACCTTTCTTCTACCTCTATTTTTATGGTTTTAGCAGCAATGTGGGGAGTAGATCCATGTGGTTTGAGGACTGGAAAGGATGACTGATGCTTGTGGACAGTGATTGGGCCTAAGATATTTGCATGGCTTGCTCCCTGTTTCCTTGTTGATGTGGTTTGAAAAGTGGGAGAATTAGAATCAATGGTAAATCAAGTGATCTTTTCATAGTGCTTCTCTCTCTCGATCTAAACCATTATATCTTCTAACTACTATAGTTTTGAGAGGCAGTAGGTGCTGGCATTCTTTAATGTATGTGTCTCAGGTCAGTGCTCCCAGAGGCAAACCTGAAGATGAGAACTCGGATGCGTGTGGTTTATGGAGGGAGCACTCTGCAGAAAGACCACAAGTGAGGAGGGAGAGCAGGACAGGGAAGAACCGAGTGAGGGATGTGTTCACTCTCAGGTGAACTCCCAATATTTGCCTGATTCTGCAGCAGCACCCTGCCACCGCTTGTGGACACGGAGAAAGGGAGCTGGACACGGATAAAGGGAGCTGGTCTTTTCAGGGGGGCTATTAGCTTCTAGATGTTCCCGGTTTTTCGAGCCTATGGATTAACAGCTCCAGTGACTCTGGGGCTCAGTCTTCTAAGGAGAGTCAAAAGTGCAGGCTGTTTGTAATGGGGATCTGGGGAAATCTGGGCAGAGCCCAGCAGTGTCCATTGGTCTGTGGCACTGTGCCTTCCTTTTCCTGTACCTCCTTTAAGTGGTTTCCTTTGTCCCTTTTTGACACTCCTGTGATTATATCATGACAAGATTAGAGATTTCTAGATCTTTGTCTCTAAACTTGAAGTCTAACTAAAATTTGTAACTCCATTTATATTGAAAGTGGACCCAGTGTCAACATTTCTCTCCCAGTTAAGGATTACTTTAGTAGAGGGAGGTGGTAAAAATGTCCTGTGGTTGACCGTGAATCATCCGCTTGACAACTTTTCCTCTGAGTAGCTCGTTCCCATGGCCTCCCACTCTGCGGTGGGCCATTCCTCACTTTGGGGAAGGCTGTGGTAGAGCCATATTTCTGGTGGTGCTCCTGCTGTCAGTTGGAGGTCTCTGCAGACAGATGGTTGTAGAATGGGCTATGTATGGGATGGACTGAATCTCTCTTTAGGGCAACTTTTCTAATATGCCTCCCTACACCACATAAGCTAAGAGGGGTTGGGAAAAATAGAGAGTTTCATAATATATGAAAGACTTTAAGATTGCATATTATATACAACTTTTCCCATAGTTAAGAAAGAAACAACCTAAGTGTCCATTGCTGGATGAACAGATAAAGAAAATGTGGTCTGTGTGTGTGTGTGTGCGCACACACATATACATACACAATGGAATATTATTCAGCCATAGAAAGAAGGAAATCCTGTCAGTTTTGATGACATGGATGGACCTTGAAGGTATTATCTTAAGTGAGATAAGTCAGACAGAAAGACAAATAGTGTATGATCTCATCTATATGTGGAACCAAAAAAAAAAAAAAAACCAAAAAAAAAAAAACAAAACCCAAACTCAGAAACAGAGAATAGATTAGTGGTTTCCAGAGGCAGGGGTTTGGAGATGGATGAAATGGGTGAAGGTGGTCAAAAGGTACAAAACCACCTCATAAAATATCTAAGTGCTGGGATCTAAAGTCCTGTTTGCTGACTGTAGTTATCAGTACTGGATTGTGTTTTTGAAAGTTGCTGAGAGAGTAGATCATAAAGGTTTTTCATCATAAGAAATAAATTGTAACCGTGTGAGGTGATGGATATGGTAATTAACTGTGTGATCATTTCAAAGTATACATGTAGATCAAATCATTATGTTGTACACCTTGAACTCATATAATGTTATCTGTCAGTTATATCTCAATAAACCTGGGCAAGAAAATCACCCAAGAAGTTGACCATTCATAAGAGCTATTCTCATGAAACCCATTCCTCAATGTACTCTCTTGTCCCCAGGTCCTTTTTTCTCTTCAGGGAAATTCTTTACACTTCCAGGGCACAAATCTCCAGTTTCCATGAGGAAACCTGATCTTCTAGTCATGGGTACTTTGACTCGTTTTCAGTAGTTTCCATCCTCTTATGCTATCAGATCCTTTGTGGGGTACAGTGTTTCCAAAACTACCTTTTCTAAGTCTGAGAATAACAAATCTGGACAAACACCATAATGGTGAGGGAAAGTGAAAGTCATGGGAAAAGGCATGAATGGGGTGACCCAGTGTGCACTTGGCCACTCCTAGTCCTTTGGAAGAGCCTAAGGTGGGTAGAAGCATACTCTCATGTTCCACTGAGGGTCCTTTGATGGTGTGAATTGCAAGTATGCCTTTATCTTCTGGGTCTGTCTAACTGTTGGAAAACACACACATATACCCCACCCAGGTTTTAAAAAGAAAGGTTAATTCTTAGATGCTAGAAGACCCAAACCCATAAGGAAGAAGAGATTCATTTTTGCCAAGTGCCCCATAATTTGTTAAGACTAGTTCTTCCCACATGGCAATTGTAATTTATGTTTTTAATAGAACTGTGGTTTCTTTGACTTACTGTTAGCCCCCTCACCTAACCTTTCAACTTTGTGGCCTGGAAGCAGGGGCTGACTATCTGTTCAACACATTTATGTCCTTATCCTTTAGGTCTCACGGTTATTTTCATATTTCCAAGACTCCCTTACATGTTAAGGTAGAGCCCTATGGTTGAGTTCTGGCCAAAGAAATGTGGGTAAAAGTAGCACATTCTGTATTAAGGCTTGGGTCATAAAACCCTTTCATGAAATTCTCCTTTCTCTTTCTTGTTCCCCCACTGCCAGCTGGATGTCAATGCAAGGTGACTTTGGAAACCTGTGTTAAAGACAAAAGAACATCTATACTCTCGAGTTACTCCCGAGTCTCTGAGTGACTGTGTGGAATATCCCTTTCCCCTGCCAGTGGCAACTAAATTCAGATGAGTGAAAAATAAATTTTCAGGTACAAGACCACAAAGAGTTGAGGAATTTTCTGTTAACGGTGGCTAGTATTCCCCTAACACCTGCCTTAACATGAAATGAGTAATGGTTCCACTTTTTTAAAAATTTTTATTTATTTACTTGACAGAGAGAGAGAGATCACAAGTAGGGAGAGAGGCAGGCAGAGAGAGAGGGGGAAGCAGAGAGCCTGATGTGGGGCTCGATCCCTGATGGTTCCTTTTTTGACCACATACTTCTCCCCAACTTTTTAAAATTTAAAATCAGTTAATTAACATATAGTATATTATTAGTTTCAGAGGTAGTTTATGATTCCTGTTGCATATAACACTCCGTGCTCATCACATCATGTGCCCTCCCCAATGTCCATCACCCAGTTACCCCATCCCCCCACCCACCTCCCCTCTCCAGCAACTCTCATTTTGTTTCCTGTACTTTAGAGTCTCTTATTTGACCACATACTTCTCAATGGTTGTTTAGCACAAATACCTGACCACTTACCTGTAGGGATCCATTAAGTTCTTGATGATCTAACCACCTTGGTTCCTAGGTGTGTGTCCAGGGGTAGGTGTGTGACAGGGAGGGTAGGGCATTTTGCTTTTATAGCTACATATTTTCATGACAGATATCTCTGATGGACACTGGACATGACCAGATCTGAACTCATTTCTTTATAAAAATGCTCTTTCTATTTATTTTTTATTTCAATAATTATCATTACCTTTACTATTACTCAGACCAACTTCCTTCTTTCATTTGCATTTTCTCATCTAATTAAGGAGTCCTTTGAGTCTATATTTTTAACATTTCTTGTATTTATCCCTTATTTTCTTTCTATTTCTACACCCACTATTGTTGATCAGACCCCTATTATTTCTTATCTGGATTATTGCCCTGGCCTCATAACTTCTCAGCCTCTTCCAAAATATTCTACATCTTCCTGCCAGATTAATCTTTTTTTTAAGTTCTATTCTGATTATATCATTTTTCTATTCAAAAACCTTTAGTAATTCTCCTTTGCTGGACGAAAGTGTTCATATTCCTTTGCAAGACATTCAAGGCGCTCCATGACCTGACTCTAACCCAAATTTCCAGCCTTGTCTCCCAGTGCTCTCCTTTACATAGCCTGTGCTCCAGCCAAACTGGACTGCTCACCATTTCTTAATTGTGCACTAGTTTCTGCCTCCTTACCTTTTGCTGTTTTAAAATGATTTCCTTCAGTTTGTACTTTTTTTGATGTCCCCTTTGTTTGTCAAAACTCCTTCTTTCAAGGCTCAGATCACATACCTCCATGAAATCTTCTCTGATCTCCTCACCAAGAAGGAATGCCAATAAGACTCTGTACACACCTCCCTTTTGGCCCTTGGGATATTTTACTTTGAATTGTAGCAGTTTTGGTGCCAGACGACTTATGTTTGAACCTGGGTTTTGCCTTATTACTTTTGCATGATCTTGGTGCAAATCATTTAGCTTCTGTTAGCCTCCATTTTCTCTTGCATTGCAGAAAAATGAGTCTTTCCTCTATGTAACTCCCAGACTTATTTTAAATAGCAGATGGAAAGCTACCGGTATAAGTTTTACAATCTAAGTTTATATTTTGTTGAATCTCAACTACTTACCAAATTCCTGTACCTAGGAAGTATAGTTCATTAACTTTTTGTGGGTTTTATATATATCAGATATTAAAAAATGTTTATTGAGTTAATATATTTAAAAATTCAATAATTTGCCTTCTCTCAAAAGAGAACATCAAGAGTTATCTTAAGTTTATATCCTGCATAGATATTGATCCTTTTGGTGTAAACTTTCCCTTTTTCTATTTATTTAAGACTTTTTCTTAATATAGTTCCATGCTTCATTCTACTTGGAGAAGAATCCTACTATCTGTTTACTTTTGTTTGGGTGTCCCTTCAATGTTGATAATTTGGTTCAGTTGTATCTTGAATTCTTTGAGAAACAAATTTTTTTTTTCTCAGTATGGATCCCCCCCCCCCCCCCCCCCCCCCCCCCCCCTCCTTCTGTAGTGTGGTGAGCTGGGGGACCTTAAATTTATTCATTCTTGTACTGGAGATACAACCCCCCCCACCCTCCACCCCCACCCCTGCCAAATGAATGAAGAGGAAAAGAAAAAGATTTTTTATGAAAATCCAGTTTCTTATGAAGGAAGTGGTGCTTCTTCCTTAATACCCTGAAGTCTTATTGAAGTGTGAGGGTAGAGGTCTAGGACTGAGACATGATATGCATATAATTAGTACTTGCCCATGTAGCCTGACCTGCTTTTTGGTCCCTTAAGATGATTGCCCAACTGGTTTGTTACTCTTTACTTTTCTCGCGCATTCCTTCCAATGTCCGTGGTCCAGGTGCTCTGCCTTAGAATGATCCAGCAGTCAGAAACCAGTGAGACCCACAGGGGAGGGGAATGTTGAAATGTTGAAAGAAGCAGAACTATTGAATAGACAACAGTGTAGAGGTCATTTTGAGAGGGTGTCATTCAGTACAAAATGTTCATTCAGAAAAAAAAAAAAACAAGAAGTCACTCTGTTTGTTTCTGTGATTGTACCATTGAACCATCCAGCCAGGAGACCCATATTCCTGTTCCTGGCCTCTAAAGAGAACCAGGGTGCATTCCTTCTCCCCTGGGAAAAGAGCTTGTTTTGGTTACATAAGCAGCATCATGGGATTAAAGAGTGACATAATTCCTTCTTGGAAGAGTCTGGCTGGATTTTTGTGCCATTTTCAGAAAGTGAGGGTGATGCACTAAGAATGACAGACTGCTCGGAAAGAGAATGATGGAGAAACCTCTTAATCCTTTTGAGTTTTATCCAGGGAGGACCCAGAGGGCAGAAGACAGCCTGGGCACTAATGTGCAAGTTCCTGTGAATAATCCTGACATGGAAAATGTGTGCCCGGACTAACCTCAAAGCAAAATTGTCTGTTCCCGTAGAGACTGCATACCTTTGGATGGAATCTTAGTCCCACAGATTGTTATGTGGAATGTTCCATCTGGTCCTGAGTTGAGGAAGGGTATTTCATGAAAAGAAGAGGAAAAACTGCAAGGAAAGGAGTGTCAGAAGCTGTTGAATTAAGGAAGCCTTTTGTTTACAAAAAAGCTCTTTAAAAAATGGCCTTAGGCATTCTGTGCAGTTTGAGGATAAGCTCTGGTGTCCGCCATGTTTTCTCATTTGGTCACGCTGACTGAAGAGAGTCGTGGCAGACTGGGGTAATCTGGTATAGAACTATGAATTCTCCCTCTGCTCCCCTCCTCACATACTCTTTCTCCTGGCTTTCAGGGAGAGGGTGTTCTGCTCCTTCATCTTCTCTTCCTAATTCTAGTGGGTTCTCTTTCTTACCTTTCACCTACTTTCTTTTCTGTTGCTGTTGTTGCTCAGAGCCACGTGCATCTAAATAAAATTAAATATATTTCTGGCAAATGTGTAAGTGATAAAAAGATCAGCCTCCTGATTTCTAAAGCCCATGCAATAGTCAATTAATTTAATTCTCTGTCAGGCTGATAGAGGTTGGATCCTGGAAAGGACCAGTTTTCTTTTCTAAGAGACCCACTTTACCTCCACAGACTAAGGCTGGGTACCTAAGTTGAGAATCTCCTATAGGTCAGGCTTATGTTACATAATCGTCCTTTCTCAGAGCTTTTTTCCAGTGTCATTTTAAATGAAGACTAGATATAAGAGGAACTGATTGAGAATGTTAGTGATACCACCCCTACTGGAAAAATATCTCAGTGTAGGATTTGTGGGAATGTATTCTAAGCAATTCAAGACTGTGAACTAGGGAAAGAGCTGGGATAGGGGCAAGAATGCTAGTTTTAGCTACTTTTGGATCTCTCTCTCTCTTTTTTAAAGATTTTACTTACTTATTTATTTTTCAGACAGTGAGAGAGAGAGAGCGCGCACACACACAAGCAGGCACAGTCCGAGAGAGAAGCAGGCTCCTTGCGGAGCAAGGAGTCTGATGCGGGACTCGATCCCAGGACCCTGGATCATGGCCTGAGCCAAAGGCAGCAGCTTAACCAACTGAGCCACCCAGGCATCCCTCTCTCTTTTTTTTAACTTCTCAGTACTGTTTACTTCTTTAATCCTTTGAGATGTCCCGGACCTTGGTCTCTGGTCTGGGGAAGCAGAACTGCATACCAATTCCTCTTGGCTCTGGCATACATACACTGTTCACCAGAAGCCCACATGGGGTCAGTTATTTGCATTGAAAACAGACCTGAATGAAGAGATATCTGTCCTTGTCCCAATACCTCCATGTCCAACACATGATCAGTGAGCTGTATGGAATGGAAAGGTCTTCCTGCAAGCCAGGCTCATCACTGCCTAGTGATTTAATTCAAGAGCCTGGATCGTAACTTGGACTTGACGTTGAACAGCTAAGCCAAGGCTGAGAGTCGACTTGGTGGTGCTGTGCTTGCCGTGGGCTGACCTAACCAGCAGGCGTGCTGTCATGTCTGGGTCATCTGCTGTCACTGGACAGCTCCCCGTGGGAGGTCCAGGTGGCGAGCATTGCAAGAGTCTAGACAGGAGATGACAAACATGTTGACCTTTGGGACGAGATTGATCTCCGTGTTTCTTGACGGGAGACCTTTCCAGAAGGAAGCCTTGGGAGGAACAGCCTAGGAGCTTCATCATTTGTGAGTGGGATCAAACCCATGTATCTGCTCCACCCAGACCAGAATGCCAAAGAGTGTTTCTCAAGGTTGTTTCTTGTTTGTTTGTTTGTTTTTTAGCTAAAGGGTAATGTTTATTCATCAGTTTTCCTACAGTGTTCACTTAGGGCTTCAAGAGTGGAATATTTGCTGAGAGGGGGAAAAGAACTTGCTTTAATGGTATATCAGCTCTGAGACCAACTCCGGGAAAGGTGCTTTCCCATGTGCTATTTCATTTAAACCTCATAAAATGCTGTGAAGTTTGCGTCATCACCCTCATATCAAAGAGGAAAGTTAGAGGCTCAGAGATGATCAGACCTTGCCCCAGCCTAGGCCATGAGCAAGTAGTCAGTAAGGTGAGATTGGAGCCTCAGTTTATTCTGATACTATGTCACGATTCCTTCTCAGGGTCTGGTTTTCCTCCTACATTGTGGATGATTTCAGCTCCTCCTGGAACTTTGGGAGTTATCAAAATGTTAAAGTAATTTGAAAAATAGACTTTTGCTTGTCTTCCAGTCATCTGATTTTCAGTAAAATGAAGTATGTCTTCTGATTTTGTAGCCCTCTGGTTATGCCTGAAAAAGAATAGAGCTTGTTCAGTGAAAGAGGTGAAGTAGGAACTGGTCTAGACTAATCGGTCCTAACACGCATTTCATGGGACAGAATGGACGTTCTCCACCCAAAAACATTTGGAAAACTTGGCATAAATGTCTCCTTCATGAAGAGCCATGTATTGGATTTGCATTTTGTTGAAATCCAAGATTTTGAAACTTAACGGATCATGCAACTCTATCCCCCCCTTGAAAATGGATTCATATCACATGGGACTAAATGCTTTGTGGACTACAATTTGCAGACACGGGTTTGCATTTTAATGGTAGTAACACTGCCCTGGTTCTAGACTAAAAGACTTTATAACTTCATTCAGGCAATGAGAATAGGATCAATTATCTAGGCTTTTAGCTAACTTTCTGTGGCCAAGGCTCTGAGCTACTAGCAAATGCAAGGACAATCCCAAACAGTTTGAGAACTATTTGAATACTACTTTGAAGAAGAAATAGACAAGGCTGTACATACAGTCTTCAAATATGTATGGTATGTGTTTCCTTATATCCTTAAGCCCAAACCTTTGCACAGATCATCTTTCTTCTATATATTTCCATTCTCTTTCCTTTATTCTTCCTTTCTCCCTTCTACCCCTTCCTTCTACATCTGACCAAATCTACAAATCCTGTTTGTCTAGACAAATCTGTGGGCAGGGATATGATGATAATACTTGCACAGACAACTCTAAATCCAAAAGTCTTTAACCATCTTCAAGCTGAACTTCACGTACATTAGACTTCTCAAATTAAAAAGAGATTCCCAGGGCGCCTGGGTGGCTCAGTGGGTTAAAGCCTCTGCCTTCGGCTCAGGTCATGATCTCAGGGTCCTGGGATGGAGCCCCGAATCGCATGGGGCTCTCTGCTCAGCAGGGAGCTTGCTTCCTCCTCTCTCTCTGCCTGCTTGTCTGCCTACTTGTGATCTCTGTCTGTCAAATAAATAAATAAAATCTTAAAAAAAAATAAAAAGAGATTCCCACTGAGATTCACCAGGGTTTGTGGGTTAATAAAACCGATCCTGGTTAGAAGTGAATTTGAGCCACTATCTCATTCTATGAACTATCAGATTTAGGCCATCCCTCCAGTTACTTATTTTGGATTTTTTGGTGTGTTGGATAGTACACCAGAGATTCTTTTTGTTTGATTTTTAAAGATAATTATAGTTATATATAAAAAAAGAGGTTTCAAGGCTAGAGGGAATTCTGTAAGCATATACACTACTTTAGTTGCTTCAAGGCATTTATTGATTTGTTTTACAATAAAACATTTCACACAGACTGCCTGCTTAAAGGGGAACGATATGTGGTTCAAGGATTTCCTTTAAATTTGTTAGGAGGAGACTGAAATTTTATTTTTATTTGCTCAGATAAACAAAATCTAATCTCCCAGGCCTTCAGTCCAGCACTTAGAAGAGTAAGTCCCTCTGAAGGGACTTTGAGACAGCTTAATTTCTCCAGTGGGAAGCTTAATGAATGTGCCACCGAGGCACAACCTGGCATTTCTGTAAGATTCGTAGAAGATCTGGATTCAGAAATATTTCACAACCAGGATTGCAACAGACTTTTAAATAAGAAGAGGAAACAAATGACCTGTCTCTTGACTGCTTCTCCCGCTCTGAAGATAATTTCCCTATAAGGCAGGGGAATAACCACGTCTTGAAGAAAGATTTGAAGCTGGAAAAGTGTGGGACCTATACCTGCAAGGATTTTTCAGAGGACTTTGAAGCTGATTGTTTGGTTTGCATTATCAAAGCAGAAACTTCAGGTTCAGAAAAAAAGCTAGATTCTGTTTGCTTTTTATTCTCCTTGTGTTTTAACAGCAGGTCCTCTTCCTTACTTTCTAAGGAGTTTGTTTACACAGGGATGCAGATCACTACAAAATGAGGCAACTGCAGCAGGGACAAACAAAGTCTAAAAAATATTTGCATTCCGTGGCAAAGCTCAGATGATCCCTGATTTTGGGCACCCCAGATGCAATATTTGTTTTTATGACATTAAGAAGTAGAAAAGAGTGGTCCCCCAGAATGAGTTAGAGGCTCTCTTCTAAGTAAAAAGGCTGCTCTTCTGAGTAGAGCAAAGGAAGCTCCAGTTGATTTTAGAAGTAGGGTAAGTTAAGGGAGGGCTGAAACTGAAGCACAAATGAGGACATGGAAAGAGCTAGTTTTTTTTTTTTTTTTTTTAAGATTTTATTTATTTGACAGAGAGAGAGAGAGCGCGAGAGCAAGCAAGCACAGGCAGAGGCAGAGGGAGAAGCAGGCTCCCTGCCGAGCAAGGAGCCCGATGTGGGACTCGATCCCAGGACGCTGGGATCATGACCTGAGCCGAAGGCAGTGGCTTAACCAACTGAGCCACCCAGGCGTCCCGAGCTAGTTCTTTTTAACTGAAGTAAAATTAACATACGATGTTGTATGATGATATAGTGATTTGGCAATTCTATACACCATGCAGTGCTCATTGTGAAAAGTGTACTCTTCACTCCTTTTACCAATTTTCCCCATCCCCCTACCCACCTCCCTTCTGGCAGCCACCAGTTTGTTCTCTGTTTAATAAGAGTCTGGTTTGGGGGGTGCCTGGGTGGCTCAGTGGGTTAAAGCCTCTGCCTTCAGCTCAGGTCATAATCTCAGGTCCTGGGATCGAGCCCCATATCGGGCTCTCTGCTCAGCATTGAGCCTGCTCCCTCCTCTCTCTGCCTGCCTCTCTGCCTACTTGTGATCTCTGTCTGTCAAATAAATCAATAAAATCTTAAAAAAAAAAAAAAAGTCTGGTTTGGTTTGGTTTGGTCTGGTCTGTCTTTTCTCTCTCTTCCTTCCTTTTTTCTTTCTCCTTTTTCCTTTCTCATTTCTCCTTTTCCCTTTCTCTTCTCTTGTCTTCTCTTCCCATCTTTTCTTTCTTCCATATATGAGTGAAATCTTATGATATTTGTCATTCTCTGTCTTATTTTGCTTAGCATAATACTCATAGCACCATCCATGTTGTTGCAAATGGCAAGATTTCATTCTCTTTTATGGCTGAAAAATACTCCGTTGTGTGTTTGTATCTGTTCAGCTTATTCTTTGTCCATTTATTTGACAAAGGGTTCTGGGAAGAACCAAACAGCGACATGCAAACAATGAAACTGGACCACTTTCTCACACCATACCAAAAACAAGCTCAAAGTGGATTAAAGACCTAAATGTGAGACCTGAAACCATAAAAATCCTAGAAGAAAATGTAGGCAGTAATTTCTTTGACATTGACTGTAGAAACATTTTTCTAGATAAGTCTCCTTAGGCGAGTAAACAAAAGCAAAATTAAACCTTGAGTTGACACCCAAACAAAGCTTTTTTGCTCAGCGAAAGGAACAGTCAACAAAATGAGAAGGCAACCTACTGAATGGAAGAGATATCTGCAGATGATATATCTGATAAGTATTTAAAATATATGCAACTCAACACCCAACCCCCCCAATAATCCAATTAAAAATGGGCAGAGAACATGGGCAGTCATTTCTCCAAAGAAGACCCTTATATGGCCAAGAGACACATGAAAAGATGCTCAACATTACTAATCATCAGGGAAATGCAACCCAAAATCACAATGAGATATATTACTTTGCATCTGTCAGAATGGTGAGAATCAAAAAGACAAGAAATAGTAAGTGTTGGTGAGGATATGGAGAAAAAGGAACCTTAGTGCTTGTTGCTAGAATGCAAACTATTGCAGCCACTGTGGACAATAGGTTGGAGGTTCCTCAGAAAGTTAAAAATAAAGACGGTTCTTAAGTGCAATTATACTGCCTGGGTTCAAATCTGGGCTTCACCATCTAAGTATGTAACTTTGAGCTTCTTATGCTCTCCTACTTCAGTTTTCTCATTTGTAAAATGGAATGGATAATAGAACTACCCAACCCATAGGGTTTTATTTTTATTTTATTTTAATTTTTTTAAAAGATTTTATTTATTTATTTGTTAGAGAGAGAGAGCACAGGCAGAGGCAGAGGGAGAAGCGGGCTCCTTGCTTGGCAGGGACTCGCTGTGGGACTCGATCCCAGGATGCTGGGATCATGACCTGAGCCGAAGGCAGCCGCCCAACCAACTGAGCCACCCAGGTGTCCCCCCATAGGGTTTTAATGGGCTAGGCAAATATGTGTTAGCCTGAAAGAGAAGACTCTGAGCAAATGATTTCTCGTATAATTTTATTATTAAATGATGTGATACCTATGATCTCTATGGTGTGTACTACATATTTTGTGTCTCTGGATCATAAGGAGTGGGAGTTACTACCATGTCAACTGAATTAGTGAATCGGTTATTCATTCATTCTAAGTAAGTAGCTACTGTGGGCCTGGTACCATGCTGGGATTGGGAATATAGCAACGAACATAGAAATCAAGTCCATGTTCTCATGAAACTCACTGGGAGGATAATCAATGAACACATTAATAAATACGTATTTCACATGGTGCTAAAATTTTTGAGGAAAAAAAGAGAAATGACTGGAGCATTCCACTTTAGATTAGCTGGTCAGGAAAGGCCTCTTTGAGGAAATGTTATATATAAGCCAATATCTGGCTTAGGAGACAATGCAGATGTTCAAAGATCCAGGGAAGAGGGGAACAGAATGATCAAATGCAAAGGCTTGAGAACAAGTAGGAGTTTGAAATGTTTGAACAATAGAAAGACTGTGACCATGGCTGGGGCAAAATGAGCAAGGAGAATAGTAAGAAGACAGAGTCAGAATGCAAACTCTGAAGTCCACGTGGGAACTTCCGGTTTTATTCTATAATGGTCCTAATAAAATGACTGTAGTCCTTCACACAGCTAAATGATGCTGTGGAGCTTCCTTAGAAAAGCAAAGTGTGTTTGATTGTTTTCTGAGCAGGGGAAATAGTTTTTCATTGCTCTTTCTCTCTCGACACACATTTTATGTGCGGTCAGTTACAGATGAAGAGGTTAAGCATTTGTTCAATAAGTAAAGTGAAACTTTAAGAACATTCCACCTATGACCTTAGCTGTATCAGACAGAACTGAGTTTTAGACTAGTGTTTTAGACCCATGCTTACTTACAACATGCCCCCCGCCCATGAAGATTCTAATAGGTCCTTGGGTGAGGAGAGAGGAAGTCAGATCATTTATTTTCCTTATCCCTATTAAGAAAAACAATTTGTATTCTCCATACTGTTACCAGCTGAGAAGATGTTGTCCAGTTGTCCTGTAGTTTGTAATACATAAAAAATGTAGATTTTCCAAAGATAACGTTGTGCTATGATTTTTTTTTTCCACACCCCATCCAACTTCTACCAAGTTAAGCTTCCATGATTTAACCCACTGAGAATCATTTAAATACTGCACTAAGTTTGATGTTCTACTATCTTATGTCCCTTCGCATATCTACGAAAATCAGTCCTGTGGAAACAGGACATTGCAGAAGGATCAAAGGGGGTATAGTTCTTAGGCTAGTGTTAGGAGACCCTCACTCTAGACCCAGTTTTGTGTCCATCCCATTAAATAACCTGAGCATGTCATCTGGTCCCTCTGACTCTGTCCCCCACCACATTTTTCATTCACAGAATGTGAATATTATATCAGCTTATTAGTAAGATTTCTTTCCCATGCCAACATTCACCCATAAAATCAGCTTACAGCCAAAAAGAGGCAGGAAGGATCCTAGACAATTGTGAGGGAGAAAAAAAAAATCACTGTTACCTGACTTCCATTCTTTTCTACCATCGCAAAGGCCCAAAACCCAGAATATGGTACTTCTGACATCATTCAATGAATGGAAAAGTATTCTAGAGAGTAGTGAGCTTTCCTGGGCCCTTAAACACATACGACGCAGGTGGTAACCTTCTTCATCTCTCTAAAAATGCTTGTCTGGAAGAAGTTCCATATATATGGAGGGGTCAGAACTGAGAGTGCTTTTTGCTTCCAAGTTATGTGTCATCAAAACTCTCCAGATTTCTTCCTCCTCCTTCCCACATCACATTTTCTTTCTTTCTGTCTTATCTCTAACTTTAGCAAATTGCTAGTAATGATTGTGGACAAGGTTCAGTTCAGTGGATATCCAGCCATACTGATGGATGAACATGATGACGTTGATCACTATTGAGATGGAAGTTGGTCTGAGAATGTTAGGATGCTGTGTTGAGACCCGGGTCCTCTGGTATGCATGTCCACCCTTGGAATAAACACATTGCCAAAAAACACATTCTTTATGCCACGAGTAAGCCATTTCCTCTTCTACCACTAGTCACTACACTTCATAATATTGATTACATTTTTTCTAGTCATTTTAAGGTGGTCACTATTATTCACTTATCTAGCTTTATTGAGATATAACATTGTGAGTTTGAGATCACAACATAGTGATTTTATTATGTATATATTGCAAAATGGTTACCGCAATAAATGATAGTTAACACATCTATCACCTCTGATAGTTAAATCTGTGTGTGTGTGATAAGACCTTTTAAAATTTACTCTCAGCAGCTTTCAAATTATATATATACAATACAGCATTGTTAACTGTAGTCACAATGCTGTACATTATATCCCCAAACTTACTTATTTTGTAATTGGAAGTTGGTACTCTTTGATGTATTCACTCATTTTCCCCACCCCTGGCAACCACCCACCTGTTTGTTTCTATGACTTTGTTTTTCTTAGGTTCTGTATATAAGTGAGATCATACAGTGCTTTCCTTTTGTCTGACTTATTTCACTTAGCAAAATGACCTCAGGTTTCATTCATGCTGTTGTAAATGGCAGGATTTTTAAGGCCGAATACTATTTCATTATGTATATATCATACTTTATCCATTCATCTGTCAATGGACACTTAGGTTTTTTCCATGTTTTGGCTGTTGGAAATGATGCTGAAATGAATGTAGGGGTATAGATGTCTCTTCAAGATAGAAATTTCATCCTTGTTGGAGATAAATCCAGTAGTGGAATTGCTAGATCATAGGGTAGTTCTGTTTTTTGTTTTTTGTTTTTGTTTTTGTTTTGTGGAATCTCCATACTGTTTTGTGAAGCAGATGCACCAATGGACAAATTCAGTTGGTCAATTTTATGGTTAATGTTCCCTTTGTTTCTTGATGTTTAAGATCAGGCCAGGCTACTTTTGTACCATGGCCCAGATGGTCCAGGAAAGCAAACCTCATAGTAAGGGCATTTACTCAGGACTGCCCTCTTCTTGTTGATTTGTAACTTGCTCAGATGATTCTCATATTCCTGGTTCCATGTTTGGATGACATCAGAGTCTCCGTCCAGTCAGAAACCTAGTACTGGGCATCTTTTGGTTGTGGTGGAGGAGGATGTCAGGCATATTTGTATGGCAGGGAGACAGATTTCCCAACTTAAGCATGAAAATAATTCATTGTGTTTTCTAGCTACTCTGCTACATATTGGTATTTTTTTTTTGTTTTTGATCTTATTTTGTAATTTTTTAAAATATTTGTTTTATTAACATATAATGTATTATTAGCTCCAGGGGTACAGGTCTGTGAATTGCCAGGTTTACACACTTCACAGCACTCACCAGAGCACATACCCTCCCCAATGTCCATAACCCAACCACCCTATCCCTGCCCTCCTACCCCTCATATTGGTATTTTTGAAAGGAAGGTTTAAGAGAAGAAGAACTATTATGCTTCATCACTTTAATCTTAAATTCTTCTATTAGTGCATGAAGCATGGGCATGGAAACAACTCTCTAAAACATGAGACAAAGCTCTTTGCCCAGATCTAGCTCCCTGGGACCTGGACATATCTAATAAAATGTGCATTTTGTTATTACCTCCCTATTTACCTGCCATACTTTTCAGCAGATGACTTGCCCCACTTTAGTATTACTATTATTTCTTTCAACAATTTCACATATCAGAAAAAAACATTATAAAACTTTTACAAACCAGTTTCTGAGAGAAAGCAGAGGAACTGGAGGATCACTTGAATTTCCTTATGCCAAAGGCAGGAAAATAACCAGGTAATAAAGAAACACCAAACAAAACAAATATAAAGAATTCATTAGCTCTAATATGACTTTCTCTGTTGATGGAAATAAAACCTTAAACAGGTTCAGTTTCCTGACTCTAAAATCATCATGAGAATGTTTGTGACATGCCTATAAAAGAGATATCTTTATTTTCAAGAGCTATGATGAAATACGTAACAGAAATGGGCTAGAACTATTTGTGACATAAAAACAGATTTCAAAATCTAGGGTAAAGGGGCTCCTGGGTGGCTCAGTTGGTTAAGTGTCATACTCTTGATTTTGGCTCAGGTTATGATCTCAGGGTCATGAGATTGAGCCCCATGTCAGCACTGGGGCTGCTTAAGATTCTCTCTCTCCCCTCCAAAAATCTAGGATGTTAGTTTCTTCAAGGTTATGTAGGTATATTTTATATGTGTATGAATGTACGTTTAATACAATATTGCTGAGATGAGCAGAGGGGTAAATGATAGGATTGATAAGACTGTAAAGGACATGGTCCACTAGATTAGAGATGCTTTAACTTAAGTTTAGGTAGTAAAGAATGCATTTATTCATTGTTCCTTCATTTATTGCAGCAGGTGCCATTATGTGCTGCCTGAATACCCCCTTTCAGAACTAAGGTCTCAATTCCTCGGTTGCCCTGAGTGTGAGCTGCTGATGCATCACAGCTCAGGGCTTCTTCAGGACTTGTTCTGGCTGAAGGTAGCTGCCTTCCTTCAAATTATTTCCTACCTGCTCTCTGGGGACAGACTGCTTGCAGGGAACGGCCTGTGTGGAACTACAAGGCTGAGCCCTTCTTTGTGCCCCTTGGGAGCATCTCTGACGGGGCCATTATGTCTCAGCTGCCTCTGGTCTGCTCTACTTTTACCCGATTACACGTGTTTTCCCAAGACCACTCCTGTAAACTTTCAGAGTACAAATCTCTGTCTCAGGTCTGCTTCCCAGGGACAATGACTTAAGATACGCATCAAGCAATTCTGAGCACCTATCATGTGCTGAGCATGGTTTTAGACATTAGGAATACTGGTGAATAAGACAGAAAAGGTGCTTACCCTCATAGGGCTTGCCTTCTAGAAGGGGGCGTGGGGCTGAAAATATACAAAAGAAAATGTCAGGTAGTGATGAATGTTGTCAAAGACATAAAGCAACAGAAAGTGTTTGAGATGGTTGTTGGTTTGTGTGTGTATGTGTGTATGCGTGTGCACAGGTTTTGGGGGGAGTCCATTTCTGCTGAGAATCCTGAGGAATAAGGAGCTCAGAGAACCTAATAGATGGTGTTCAAAGCAAGTGCAAAAGATTCCTTTGGTCACCCACACTATGCTTACTGATGGGGATAGGCAAAGAAAGACTTTTAGGATTTGGCTTCTGTCCATCTTCCCATATTTACCCCTCCTTTCTCCAGATCATAGCCCTCCAGGGTCCTTGGATCACTTTCTAGTCTTCTTTTTTTCCTCCCATCTTTTCATTCTAAGGAAAACGAAATTAGGTTTATGTGTTTTTCCAGTTTTATTGAGAAATAATTAACATATATCACTGTATAAGTTTAAGGCATACAACGTGATGGTTTGGTTTACATATATTGTAAGTGATTTACCACAATGGGTTCAGCTTGCATCCATCTTCTCATATAGGTACAATAAAAGAAAGAAGAATAAAGGAAAAGAAATGTTCTCTTTGTGGTGAGAAATCTTGGGATTTGCTGTCTTAACAACTTTCCTATGTATAATACCACAGTGTTAGCTGTAGCCATCATATTATACATTATATCTCCAGTACTTATTTATCTTATAATTAGAAGTTTGTACTTTTTAAAAAAGATTTTTATTTATTTATTTGACAGGCAGAGATAACAAATAGGCAGAGAGGCAGGCAGAGAGAGAAGGAGGGGAAGCAGGCTCCCTGCCGAGCAGAGAGCCCCATGCAGGGCTCGATCCCAGGACCCTGGGATCATGACCTGGGCCGAAGGCAGAGGCTTAACCCACTGAGCCACGCAGGTGCCCCAGAAGTTTATACTTTTTGATCACTTTTCTCCAATTTTTCTTCCTCCCATGCTCACCTTTGGTAACTACAAGTCTGATCTCTTTTTTGATGATGTTTAAAAAAAGTGACCCCGTATATAAGTGAGATGGCACAAGATTTGTCTGACTCATTTCACTTAGCATAACATCTTCAGAGTCCATCCATGGTGTCACAAATGGTAGGAATTCCTTGTTTTTTATGATTCAGTTATCCCACTGTAAATATATACCATAACTTTTCTATACATTCATCCATCAGTGGACACTTAGGTTATTTTCATGTCTAGAATTGCTGGATCATATGTTAGTTCTGTTTTAATTTGGGGGGGAATCCTTGACACTGGTTTCCATGGTGGCTATACCAGTTTACAATCCCACCGACGGTATACATCCGTGCTGGCATTTCTTATCTCTTGCCTTTTTGGTAATGGCCATTCTAACTGACAAGAGTGATATCTCATCGTGGCTTTAACTTGCATTTTCCTAATAACCAATGCCATTGAGCATCTTTCCATGTACCTGTTGGTCTTTCATATATCTTCTTTGTAGAAATGTCTATTCTGGTTCTTTCTCCATTTTTAAATTGAGTTATTTGTTTTTTTTTTTGATACTGACTTGTATGAATGTTAACTCCTTAACAGATAAATGGTTTAAAAATATTTTTTTTCCGGGGCGCCTGGGTGGCTCAGTGAGTTGAAGCCTCTGCCTTCGGCTCAGGTCATGGTCTCAGGGTCCTGGGATAGAGCCCTGCATTGGGCTCTCTGCTCAGCGGGGAGCCTGCTTCTCACCCTCTCCTGCCCGCCGCCTGCCTCTCTGCCTACTTGTGATCTCTCTCTCTCAAATAAATAAATAAAATCTTAAAAAATTTTTTTCCCATTCCATAGGTTGTCTTTTCAGCTTATCCATGGTTTCCTTTGTTGTGAAGAAGCTTTTTAGTTTGCTGTAATTCCACTTACTTATTTTTGATTTGGTTTCGTGCGCTATGGGTGTCATATCCCAAAAATCATTACTAGACCCACATCAGAGAACTTTGTTCATATGTATTTTTCTAGGAGTTTCATATGTATTTTTCTAGGAGTTAAATCTTACAATTAAGTCTTTACTTCGAGTTAATTTTTGTGAGTGATGTAAGATAGGGGTCCAGTACCAGTCTTTTATTTTTAAATTTATTTTTAATGTTTATTTGTTTGTTTGTCTAGAGATCATGACCTGAGCTGAAATCAAGTGTCAGATGTTTAACCAACTGAGCCATCCAGGTGCCCCCCAGTTTCAGTATTTTATTTTATTTTTTTTTAGGATTTATTTATTTATTTCAGAGAGAGAGAGAGCAAGCACACAGAGGGAGATGTAGAAGGAGAAGCAGACTCCCCACTGAGCAGGGAGCCTGAGGTGGGGCCAGATCTTAAGACCCTGGCATCATGATCTTAGTTGAAGGCAGACACCCAAAAGACTAAGCCACCCAGGTGCCCCCCAGTTTCAGTATTTTAAATTTGAATATCTAGTTATCTGAGTATCATTTGTTGAAGACATTGTCTTTTCTTCAATTGATTAATCTTTGCTCCCTTGTTAAATATTAGTTGACTATAAATGCTTGGGTTTATCTGGACTCTCAGTTCTGTTCTGTTGGTCTTTGTGTCTGTTTTTATGCCAGCTCCATATTGTTTTGATGACTATAGCTTTATAGTATAGCTTGAAATAAGAAGAATGATGCCTCTTGCTTTGTTATTTCTCAGGATTTCTTTTGCTATTCAGGATCTTTCATGGTTCTGTATAAACTGCAAGAGTGTTTTTTCTCCTGTAAAAAGTGCCTTTGGAATGGTGATTGAATCTGTGGAAAGCTTTTGACAGTATTGCCACTTTAACAGTATTACTTCTTCCAATTCATGAACATGAGATACCTTTTTATTTGTGTCTTCCTTTATTTGCTTATTTATTTATAGATGTATTTATTTGAAAGAGAGAAGGATAGAGTCTTTTTTAGACAGACTACACACCGAGCATGGAGCCAGATGTGGGGCTCCATTTCATGACCCTGAGACCACAGCCTGAACTGAAACTAAGAGTCAGATGCTTAACCAACTGCTTAACCACCCAGGTGCCCCCTTCAATTTATTTCATTGGTGTCTTGTAGTTTTCAGTGTAAAGGTCTTTACTTCCCTAGTTAAATTTATTCTTAAATATACTGTTAGTTTTGATGTGATTGTAAATGGGATAAATTTCTTTATTAATTTTTCAGAAAATTTATTAGAAACACTACCAATTTTAAAAAATATTTTTATTAAAATATGTCATTTGCTTCATGGGTACAGGTCTGTGAATCATCAGTCTTACACAATTCACAGCACTCACCATAGCACATACCCTCCCCATTGTCCATCACCCAGCGCCCCGATCCCTACCCCCTCACCCCCAGCAACCCTCAGTTCATTTCCTCAGATTAAGAGTCTCTTATGGTTTGTCTCCCTCCCCAGTCTCATTTTGTTTCACTTTTTCTCTCCCTACCCCCACTACCCCCTGCCCTGCCTCTCAAATTCCTCATATCAGAGAGATCATATGATAATTGTCTTTCTCTCATTGCTTAGCATAATACCCTCTAGTTCCACCCACGTCATTGCAAATGGCAAGATTTCAGTTTTTTGATGGCTGCATAGTATTCCATTGTGTGTGTGTGTGTGTGTGTGTGTGTGTGTGTGTGTGTATATATATATATATATATATATATATATACCACATCTTCTTTATCCATTCATCTGCTGAAGGACATCTAGTTTCTTTCCATAGTTTGGCTATTGTGGACATTGCTCTATAAACATTCTGGTGCATATGCCCCTTCGAATAACTACATTTGTATCTTTAGGATAGATACCCAGTAACACTACTAATTTTTGTATGTTAATTTTATATCCTTCAACTTTACTGAATCCATTAATTAGATCCACATATCTATGTGGATTTTCCACATATAAAATCACACAGTCTACAAATAGAGACAATCTCCCCCTTTTCCTTTCTAATTATGATGGCTTCTGCTTTTTCTTGCCTGATTGCTCTAGCTAGGACTTCCATTACTATGTTTAACAGAAGTGGTGAGAGTGGGAATGTTTGGCTTATTCCTGATTTTAGGGGAAAAGTTTTTATCTTTCACTTTTGAGTATTATGTGTTATGGGCTTATTATGTATGGCCTTAATTATAATGGGATATGTTTTATCTGTGCCTAATTTATTAAGTGTTTTTATCATGAATAGATGTTGAATTTTGTCAAATGCTTTTTCTGTGTCTACTGAAATAATCTTATGGTACTTTTCTTTCATTCTGTTAAAGTGATGTATCACATTGATTTGCATATGTTGAACTATCCTTGCATCCCAGGGATAAATCCCACCTGATGATGATAAATTATCCTATTAATGTGCTGGTGAATAAAGTTTGCTACTATTTTACTGAGAATTTTTACATCTATATTCATAAGAGATATTGGTCTGTAGTTTTCTTGTCTAGTATTCTTTTCGGTTTTGGTATCAGGATAATGCTGGCTTCATAAAATGAGTTTGGGAGTATTCCCTCTTTAACTTTCTGAAAGAGTTTGAGAAGGATTGGTGTTAATTCTTCTTTAAATATTTGATAAGATGCACCAATGAAGTCTTCTGGTCCTGGGCTTTTCTTTTTAGGAGATTTTTAGTTACTAAATCAGTCTCCTTACTAGCAACTAATCTATTCGGATTTTTTATTTCTTCCTGATTCAGTCTTGGCAAGTTGCATGTCTACAAGAATTTTTCCATTTCTTCCAGGTTGTCCAGTTTGTTGGTGTACAGTTGTTTCATTTTCCATTCTTAAGCCAGCTTGTTCTGTCTTCAGGGCATTATGCTTGAAGTTCCACTTGGATGTTTTTCTACCATCTCTATCCAAGTGGCCCATTTACTGCTCACACTATTGCTCAGATGAAACCACTCCCAAGAGGCCTTCTCTGACCATGTCTTTTGTTTGCCATCACATCACCCATATCACCTCACTTATTTTATTGGTTTTATCAACCATTTACTCTACAAGAATATATGGCTTGGAGGAATAGATACTTCTTATGTCTTCTTAAAAAATCTAGAAACTATATGCTGAGTTACAGGTACTGTTCTAGGTACTGGGGATAGGACAATAAAGAAAACAATACAAATCCCTGCTCTTCTAGATCTAACGTTACAATAGGAGAAGACCTGTAATAAAGGAGAAAATGAGAGAAATATATTAGATGGTGATATGTGCTATGGAAAAAAGAGCAGCAAAGGAAGATAGAGGCTCTGTTGGCAGGGGGTTGCAGTTTTAAATGGAGTCAGGGACATGACATTTAGTGAGGTGACATTTGAGGGCTGAATCAAGGGAGGAAGCATGTCAGGAAGCTATCCAGTGAGGAGGGAGACCTATATGCAAAGGAAGGTTGACACAGACCCTTGACAATACATGAATTAACTTAAGAAAGGCAAATTAATTCTCTTCATCCTTGTTCTCTGTTGTGTGACTCATGGCTTACAAGATCAGTGGACATTCCAAATGAAAATTCTATTTCCCATGATAGCTTGCATCACTGTTCAGGATGGAAAATCAGTTCTCCATTCCAGGACTTGCTGCTGATCACCTTTGCAGGTTGCTCATCCTAGGGTATCTGGAAAAAACTATTTTGTGTTCTTTGTGCCTACTTCTGGAAGACCATCCAAAGGCAGGACCTCCTAATAGAATTTGTAATGAGATAACCTCAAATAGCACATTCTTTTTAATATTGTAGTCTCAGTTGCTGAATGTGTAATGTGAAATTCTCCTCCTCCCTTCTCAACCACCAAGTATTTATGAAAGGATCTCATTACTCTTTATTTGTTGAATGCAAATAAGACAATAAATGATATTCTCAAACTTTATGGGTTTCCCTGATTTCTCTATTTAAACACTTCCTTGTCAGTGGCTTAGGGGTGTATTTGCCTCTGATGAAAGAGTTTGAGTTTTTCACTGGATGTTTTATATCCAGATTGGTAAAGTAGGCCTGGAGGGTTCTGGAATCCCTGTTATAGGATAAACAGTGGGAGAAATAGGAGGGAGGACCAAGAAAAGACTCCACAGACCTTCTTCAAGTACTAGAAGGTCTTACTTGGGATGATACTGTAGTTTTTAAAATTTTCTACTGGAATGCAGAATTAGGACAAAAAGTTGAAATCTGTGCCCAGTCATATTTTAGCTCAACAAGAGGAGAATCATTCTAAAAGTCATAATATTCCAATAGTGGAATCGTTTGTCTCTGAGGTAATGAGTTTCCTATTGCTGAAAGCATTCAAGCTGAGACCGGATCACTGAAAAGTTCTCAAGCTTTCAAATCTACTGGCAATCTGAAGAAATGTTTCTGTATTAGATGTTGAGTTGAGTAAGATGAACTTGTTCATGCTAACCTTTTGTGGTTCTATGATATGAGTTCAAGACTATGACTCAGTTTATTTTGGGGGTTAATTTATGACTGGAAACTCGAAGGATAGGGCTAATGGTCTTGCCAGTCTCTCTTTGTGGAAGGACCTCAAGTTACTGAAAGGTGACATGGTAAGATGAATTGAATGGAAGATGGGATGCCTGGGTGGCTCAGTTGGTTAAGCGGCTGCCTTCGGCTCAGGTCATGATCCCAGCATCCTGGGATCGAGTCCCACATCGGGCTCCTTGCTCAGCAGGGAGCCTGCTTCTCCCTCTGCCTCTGCCTGCCTCTCTATCTGCCTGTGCTCGCTCTCTCTCTAATAAATAACTAAAATCTTTAAAAAAAAAAATTTGAATGGAAGAATGCCCCTTTGATATCTACCTGAGATAGTGTACCACCTGTCAGCCAGAGGCGTGAAGAAAGTGGGGCTCACCAAGCAGCAGGGGACCCAAGAGAGCAGTAAGGCTTGAGCAGAGACTCATGTTCCTGCTGCCTCGGGTTGCTTCATCTTCTTGCGTGACGGGAAGGTGACATCATTTTATGGGAAGACTAGCACCCAGAAAAAGAACAAGATTCCCAACTGTCTGTCTTTTAAAAATGGTGTATTGCCACAAATTTAATTTTACAGAACCCCGATCTCATCAAGTTTAATTTACAGAAGAATAGAATGACATGGTGGGAAGAGCCTTAGAGGTTTGATCTCAGGACCCCCACCGCGGTGGGTTTATTACTCTTCACTCACTCTGCTTCCCTTCAAGGGGCAGGTATATACTTCTCTGGGAACCTAGATGTTGGGGCTTGCTTTGGCCACTGGAGCATGAGTGTAAGTGGCTGATGGCATTTCTGGGCAGAAGCTTTAAAAACCCAGTTTGTACTTCCCTCGACTCTCTTTTCTCTTGGCCTCAACTCTGACCAGTGGGCCCAGCGCTGTTGCTTCATCGCCCCTGGGATGCAGAACGAAAATGATGGAGAGGAAAGCCAAAGCTGGCTATGATGTTCACACTGCAAGAGTGAGGAAACAGCTTTTGTGGTAAGCCACTGAGATTTGAGGGGGTTACTTGTGAGTATGACATACTGAGAACCTCTTGACTGGCACAGAAATAAGTAGCTTTGCGAGAGCTAGGAGATAATGGAAGTCTGTTAATGATCATAGTGCTCATACTAATAGTTAACAATAATTGATTCTATGTGCCAGGCATTGTGTTCGGCTCCTTCTTCTTCACAGCCACTTGACGGAAACATGTATTGTCATTTTTTAAAGATTTTATTTATTTATTTGAGAAAAAGAGCAAACATGAGTGGGGAGGTGGGCAGTGGGAGAGGGAGAAGCAGACACCCCGCTGAGCAGGGAGCCCACCTCGGGGCTAGATCCCAGGATCTCAGGACTCTGGGATCATGACCTGAACCTAAAGCAGACGCTTAAATGACTGAGTCACCAGGTGTCCCTGAAATACATACTATTAGTGAGAAACTGAGACAGAGATTTTACATAACTTGCCCAAGATTACACAACTGGTGAGTGATGGAGCTTGAATTTGATATTGGTTATGACTTAGGCTGGAATCCAGGCTCACAAATGGTTTCCTGAGTTGTCATTCCTCCTCTTCCTCTGATTCTCAAACTTCTCATCTATGAAGCGAGGCTTCACATCACTTTTCCTCCTCATGATACAGTTTTGAAGAAAAAACTAGATGAAGAAAGGCTTTCTGGTTTTTCTTCTTCCTGGGATAATGGAAGCAGAACTAAAAACAGATCCCAGAAGGTGGCCAGCTGTGGGACATTTACACTAATAAGTTGCTCTTGCTTGATCTCTTTTGACTGTACACAGCCATGGTGTCTCCAGCATGGCTCTGGTAAGATGGAAGAGCAGACTGAGTGCTGGCTCGATTATGCCAGGGCCCTGAGAAGAGTAGCATGGTCTCAGTGTTTTGGGGATGATTGGGTCTAAAGGGATCAAAGGAACTTATCTTCCCTTATGGTGTGAATGGAAACATGAAGCACATAGGGTGAGCTCTCTAGAAAAATCCAACAAACAGCCTGGTTTGGTTGATTTATGAAACAGTAAGTGGATTGGAAAATGTCATAACAAGCCACAAATAGCCACAGAAATGGCTGGGCATAGCTTTTACCCAGCTTGTTTAGATATCAGCTGTTCTTTCTGAAACAGTCTGAAAAATGCACCATACTTGGAATTTTTAAAGCCCCAGGGAGACAGTTGAGAGGCTACTGTTTTTTGCCTTTAGCAACCTATGTTTTTTTTTCTCACAAAACCGACCTTTTCTTTTTCTTTGTAGAATTACTATGTATATATGGACTTTTATCTACCCACAGTGAAAATGAATTGGTCCCTTCTAAGCAGGAGTTTATAATCTTTTTATGATTAATCCTATTTTTCTTTGATTTTTTTGAAAGATAGAATTGCTAGGTTAGGTTCAAAGTCAGAAAAATTATCTACCTATCTGAATAATATGAAATGTGAGTGATGTGTGTGTGTGTGTGTGTGTATGTGTGGCAGGGGTGGTGGGAGAGAAAAATGTAAGTATGACATTCACTGAGCCTTTGTTGATCCTTTTATAGGGGAAGAATTTTCAGCTTTCTCCAAATAGTTATACCAATTGTGGTTGTTCTCTTGCTGTTCCTCTTCTGTCTCCTCCTTTCATCCTTCTTTCCCTTTTTCTTTTCTTCTTTTCCTTCCTCTTTGCCTTCTTTTTAGTTCTTTTTTTAGAAGCAATATAAACACAAAATTTACTCATCTTAACCATTTTTAAGTGTACAGTTCAGTGACATTAAGTATATTCACACTGTTGTGTGATTGTCATCATCACTTATCTCCAGAACTATTTTTTTTAAAAAAGATTTTATTTATTTATTTGACAGATCACAAGTAGGCAGAGAGGCAAGCAGAGAGAGAGGAGGAAGCAGGCTCCCTGCTAAGCAGAGAGCTAGACGTGGGGCTTGATCCCAGGACCCTGGGATCATGACCTGAGCCGAAGGCAGAGGCTTTAACCCACTGAGCCACCCATGTGCCCCTCCAGAACTATTTTCATCTTGCAGAACTAAATCTCTGTACCATTAAATGATAAGTCCCTATCCCCCGTGCCCAGATCTGGACACTCTCTATTCTACCTTCTGTCTCTATGAATTTGATGACTCTAGGATGTGAGATCATACAGTATCTGTCCTTTTGGGAATGACTTACTTCACTTAGTGGGACATCCTCGTGGTGCATCCATGTTATAGCATATATCAGAACTTCCTTATACACCAACAACAAGACAGAAGAAAGAGAAATTAAGCAGCTGATCCCATTTACAATTGCACCCAAAACCATAAGATACCTGGGAATAAACCTAACCAAAAAGGCAAAGAATCCGTACTCAGAAAACTCTAGAATACTCATGAAAGAAATTGAGGAAGACACAAAATAATGGAAAAACGTTCCATGCTCATGGATTGGAAGAACAAATATTGTGCAAATGTCTATGCTACCTAGAGCAAGCTACACATTTAATGCAGTCCCTATCAAAATACAACAACTTTTTTCAAAGAAATGGAGCAAATAATTCAAAAATTTGTATGGAACCAGAAAAGACCCTGAATAGCCAGAGGAATGTGGCACCAGCTGATGCCACAGCTGGTGGCATCATAATTCCTGACTTCAAGTTCTGTTACAAAGCTGTGATCATCAAGACAGTATGGTACTGGCACAAAAACAGACACATAGATCAATCAAACAGAATAGGGAGCCCAGAAATGGACCCTCAACTCTATGGTCAACTAATCCTCAACAAAGCAGGAAAGAATGTCCAATGGAAAAAATATGGTCCCTTCAACAATTGGTGTTGGAAAAATTGGACAGTCACATGCAGAAAAATGAAACTGGACCATTTCCTTAAACCACACACAAAAATTGACTCAAAATAGATGAAAGACCTCAATGTGAGAAAGGAATCCATCAAAATCCTTGAGGAGAACACAGGCAGCAACGTCTTTGACCTCAGCCCCAGCAACTTCTTCTTAGAAACATTGCCAAAAGCAAGGGAAGCAAGGGCAAAAATGAACTATTGGGACTTCATCAAGATTCAAAAGCTTTTGCATAGCAAAGAAAGTAGTCAACAAAACCAAAAGACAACCAGCAGAATGAGAGAATATATTTGCAAGTGACATATCAGATAAAGGGCTGGTATCTGGAATCTATAAAGAACTTATCAAACTCAACACCCAAAGAACAAATAATCCAATCAAGAAATGGGCAGAAGACATGAACAGACATTTCTGCAAAGAAGACATCCAAATGACCAAGAGACACATGAAAAAGTGCTCAACATCACCCGGCATCAAGGAAATACAAATCAAAAGTTCAATGAGATACGATCTCACACCAGTCAGAATGGCTAAAATTAACAAATCAGGAAATGACAGATGTTGGCAAGGATACAGAGAAAGGGAATTCCTACACTGTTGGTGGGAATGCAAGCTGTGCAGCCACTCTGGAAAATAGCATGAAGTTTCCTCAAAAAGTTGAAAATAGAGCTACCCTAGGACCCAGCAATTGCACTATTGGATATTTACCCCAAAGACACAAATGTAGTGATCTGAAGGGGCACATGCACCCCAGTGCTTATAGCAGCAATGTCCACAATAACTAAACTATGGAAAGAGCCTAGATGTCCATTAACAGATGAATGGATAAAAAAGATGTGATACACATACGCACACGCATGCACACACACACATACACACACACACGAATATTATGCAGCCATCAAAAAGTGAGATCTTGCCATTTCAACAACTTGGATAGAACTAGAGGGTATTAGGCTAAATGAAAAAGGTCAATCAGAGAAAGACAATCATCATATGATGTCACTGAAATGAGGAATCTGAAAAACAAGACCAAGCATCATAGGGTAAGAGAGGGAAAAATGAAACAAGATGAAACTAGGAGGGAGACAATCCATAAATGACTCTTAATCTCAGGAAACAAACTGAGGGTTGCTGGAGTGGAGGGCTGGGAAGGATGGGGTGGCTGGGTGATGGGCACTGGGGAAAGTATGTGCTATGGTGAACACTGAATTTTGTAAACTGATGAATCATAGACCTGAACCCCTGAAACAAATAATACACTATATGTTCATAATTAAAAAAGGAACTTCCTTCCTTTTTAAAAGTTGAATAATATTCCATTGAACGTATATGCTACATTTTCTTTATCCAGTCCTCTGTGAATGGGCACTTGCATTCCTCCTATTGGCTGATATGAGTAATGCTGCTTATAAACATGTCTGAGTCTCTGCTTTCAATCATTTTGGGTATCTGGCCAGAAGTGGATTGCTGGTATACCATTTTACATTTCTACCAGCAGCACACAAAGCCTCTAGTTTTTCTACATGCTTGAGAACACTTGTTATTTTTTATTTAAAAATATATATAATATCCTGGGGCACCTGGGTGGCTCAGTGGGTTAAAGCCTCTGCCTTCTGCTCAGGTCATGATCCCAGGGTCCTGGGATCGAGCTCCGCATCAGGCTCTCTGCTTAGCAGGGAGCCTGCTTCCTCCTCTCTCTCTCTGCCTACTTGTGATTTCTGTCTGTCAGGTAAATAAATGAAAGTGTGTATATATATATATATATATATATATATGTGTGTGTGTGTGTGTGTGTGTGTGTGTGTGTGTGTGTAATATCCTAATGGGTAGGAGGTGGTATCTCGTTGTGGTTTTGATTTGCATTTCCCTAATGATTAATGATGTTGATTATGTGTTCATGTAATTATTGTTCATTTGTATATCTACTTCAGAGAAACATCTATTCAGTCCCTTTGCCCATTTTTAAATTGGTTTATTTGTTGTCTTCTTGTTGAATTGTAGGACTTGAAAAAATATGTTGTGGTTATTAACCCCTTATCAGATACACGATTTACAGATATTTTTTTTCCATTCTGTGGGTTGCCTATTCACTCTGTTAACAGTCTCCTTCATGCACAAAAGTTTTCAATATTGATGTAGTCTAACTTATTTTTTTATATGTGACCTGTACCTTTGGTGTCATATTTAAGAAATCATCACCAAATACAAGATCACAAAGCTCTTGCCCTACATTTTTTTCTATATGCTTTCTAGTTTTAGCCCTAAAAGTAATTATTTTTACCATTTTGAATTCAAATTTTGTGTCACCTTCTTTCAAACTAGATAAGAGCACTACATTCTACTGATGTAACTTGCTCTGTTGAAGGCATCGTGTGGTACTGTATGGAACTCAGATAAAGCAAACATGTCTCCAACCTCAGGAGTATGAAGGATGAGGACACAGTAGCCAAGCTACAAAGCAGAAAGTAGCCTTATGGAAGAGTTGGAAATAAACTAAGTCCACTCTGGGTTTTTTGAGCAACATGGGAGCTTCAGATTTTGTGTACTCTCTGCAGCTCATAGGTCAAAGACTATACAGGAGAAGGTCACAGAATGGAGGGTAAGCTGAGAAAGGCCTGATGGACAATGGAGCCAAAGTCCCCATCCAGACACCATTGTGTAGAAGGGACTGGCTTACTGGGATTTATTAGGCTCCAGATTTGTAACCATAACTGCCAGTTGACTCTGTCATGTTCAAGTACCATCAAACAGTACCAGAAGGGGCTATTTTCTTTTATTCCTGATTTTTATTTTTTTTTAAAGTAGGCTCCATACCCAACATGGGGCTTGAACCTAGGACCCCGAGATGAGAAGTCACATGATTTACCAACTAAGCCTGCCAGGTTCCCTGTGAGTGGGGCTATTTTAATTCTGCATTTTACAAAGTGACAGAGAAGGATTTGTTAGTAAAGCTCATATACAATGTAGGAGCACAGACATATATACTGGTAATTTCAGAGTAGGTCACTTATCAAAGTGGCTAAGAAAAATGTCTTTATAGTATTCCTTTCTGGATCCTTCTCTGGAGGTCCTTGGTCCATACAGTCTCTTGATTTGTTTCTTGATTCTGTGTTGATCCATGTCAGTCCATGTGATACTAGCCACTACTTTGGCTCAGAACAGCTATACTCATTCACTGTAGAGAATTCTGAGTATCTACCTTGATATCTTTTGACATTTACAAAATAAGAATTTTGTCATGTGACATTAACCCTTTTTATTTTATCTATAACTCTTTTCACTATTTCAGATGCCTTGTGTATTCATTGCTCCCCTAAATTTAAGCTCCATACAAGCAGGGCCTTGTTTCCTTGCGGTATGCCTAGCACTTAGAACCTTACCCGGCACATAGTAGGCACTCCGTAAATATGTGTGGAAGAGATAAATGTATTTGTAGGATTTCCCCACTTTGTTTATGTTTGATACAATACTGCACAAATCTGTGCAAATTGGGTTTTCTGAGCGTGTAGCATTGTTCTAAATCTGTACTTCCAAGTGCCTGCTAAAAATGTGTTCATCTCTGTGCTCCTCTGTGGGAGGACTTTTCTTTTTCCCTGGTTTTTGGTAGGAGGGAGATGGCTTGTGAGTTGAGCCCTCATTAAGAGGCTTCCTACTGTTCAAGCATGCTCAGCCAGCTCTGGGCACTTCCCGTGCCACGCCATTAAATGTCTAGCTTTGACTCCACAGTTGGATTCTTTCACTGCCTCTCTGAAGTCATGTAGCTTGGTTTCTTAATTTCTTCTGACAGCCATACGTTGCAGAGCAGACCACCTGTTCTGCCAGTAACCAACACCTGGGCAACTTGGGCCAGTTATAAAATTTCCTCATGCCTTCTTTTTCTCATATGTAAAATGGGGATAGTAATAATATTAGTAACTAATACTGGTTGAGTCAGCCCTCCTTGTAAGTATTTTACATTCTAAGTATGTTCAAGATATTGTTCTGAGTATTTTACACGGTGAATAACAATCTTATGAAGGAGACACTGACATTAACTCCATTTCGTAGAAAAGGACATTGAAGGACGGAAAGGCTAGGGGTCCTTCCCCCAGGGTATCACAGATAGTAAGTGGTAGAGCTAGAGTTTAAACACACAGAGTTCAACTCCAGGGCTGACAGTCTGGGGACATAGCCCCTCATCAAGTGTTAATTAAAAAGATAAGAGATTTAAAAAAAAAATGAGGTGCTCAGCATCGTCTGGACCAGAGTCAGTGCTGTGTGGATGTTGATTGTTCCTTTTTTTAAAAAATTTTTTAAAGATTTTATTTATTTACTAGTTAGAGAGAGAGAGAGAGAGAGTACAGGCAGACAGAGAGGCAGGCAGAGGCAGAGGCAGAAGCAGGCTCCCTGCCGAGCAAGGAGCCCCATGTGGGACTCGATCCCAGAACGCTGGGATCATGACCTGAGCAGAATGCAGCCGCTTAACCAACTGAGCCACCCAGGCGTCCCTTGATTGTTCCTTTTGCTAATAACTCATGTCTCTCTGTGACAGATACAAGGAAAGCATTCTGAAAACCACAGACACCAGATGGAGATGGCAAAGGGATAAAGGGATGAAGTGGATAAAGAATGAATGAGGATATTTTCACTGGGAACAGTTTTCATGGAAGCATGAATCCCAAGGAGGGAGTAGAAGAACTAAATAAACCCAGTTCTTACATAGTAAAGAAGCAGAGAAATTTAAGGTCATTGATTGAGGATGCTTTGAGAAAAGTCTGTGGAAGCAGTGGCAGTTGCACATGTCATGCCCTTGAAGGAAGGAGGAGAGTGCCTAAACATGGGGGAGCGCTTCCTCCCTCTGTTGTGCACACACCAGCTATGGGAAGAAAAGATTTCCATGATGGAAGTGCCGGATGAGTGGGAGTAGGGACAGGAAGGAGAGATGTTCCAATTCCTGAATAAAAAATCCCCATGGTTTGTCATCCTCTTTGTGTTTATTGTGTCCTGCAGGAATGTAAGGTCCTGGAAATTTCAGCAGGAAGAACAGAGGTGATTTCAGGAGGGGAGAGGCAAACTACCAACATTAAGTAGATAAGTTGATAAGATATGGCACCTTGGTCGAAAACAGGAAATATATTTAAAGAATTATATAATTTTTCCCATATATTGGGACAAAAACTCTGTAGGTCATGCTGTAGCACATTACTGAGAGGGTTGGGAGACCCAGGAGATGACACACACAAATACATACCAAAAATTTATTTCAAAACTTTAGAACAAAAGGACGAAGGTATCTGGCCTTACATAAAACACCTCAGAGCTAGAAAGTTCCTTGTTAGGAAGAGGGGGAGAGAAAGTTAACTTGACAAAATCTAAATGCCAGTAGAGAAACTTGAGGAAATAGGAAGTGAAAGATTGAAGTTTGGGAGATGGGGTAAGATGACATCAAAATGCTTTTCTTTTCACCATCCCTCTGCTCAGGAGACTAGAACTTCCTTGGACAAACATTTCCTCAGAGGATCGGCTTCTTTAGTTCTTGGAGGAATGTAGACCGAGCGGGAGTCTCTACATATAATGTGTCTGTGAATTGACTGAGGAGGTTGTTAAAGGCGGCTTTTCATTCATTCTGTGATGGTGGTGGTGTCCTGGCTTTGTGTGTGTGTGTGTGTGTGTGTGTGTGTGTGTGTGTGCGCGCGCGCCAGAGTACGAGCGAGCCAGAGTCAAAATGAGAGAGAGAGAGAAAGAGAGAGAGGCAAAGACAAAGAGACACAAAAAGACAAAGAGAGACAAAGTTGAACTCCTTTTAGTGTAGCTTTGGAATTTTAATGAGTGATAGAATACAAGAAAGGCGAGGGACAGCAAGAGTGGGAACATGGTAATAATTAGAGACTGAGACCAGCACCTCAATTTGATATTACATGTCCTTTCTATTTATTACATTATTTAATCTATAATGTACTAAGAAAAAACTTTGCAAAATGATAATAAATCTATTTATAAATCTAAAAATAAATCTATTATTTTGTCCCAACCTTGAGGTAGGTTTCTGAAAACTCCTGTGTTAGATAGAACAATATTTCTCAACTTTTTTTTTCTTCAGTATCCTTCTATCACTCAAAAAGCCTTTTGAGGTATTTTTTCCCTAAAAGCTTCCTCATGAAATTTTAATACCATAGTTATATTGCATATCTGTTATGTATTATATGTATTTCTGTGTTTTATACATAATAAGGGTAAGATTTTTTGGGGCCCTGATTCTTCCAATTCCAAGAACCAATGAAAGCACTTAAAATATGTTTTCTGTTTATTTAATAGAGGTTTAGCCAACCTTCTCCCCATACCCCATCTTTTCTTCTTCTTAAGTAACCAAGTAGTTGCAAATTTTTAGCTAAGTACACCATCAAAATAGAGGACTATATGTTTCCTACCCTCTCTGACACTTTCCCTTCAGCTAGCTGAGCACAATGACAATGAGCTAAAAAACTAGCTTTCTTAGCCTTTCTTATGGACTCCCTTTGGCCACCAAACCAAGTTATGGCCAAGGAGCTATAAGCAGTAGGGGAGAAATAAATGTTAATATTAAGTTACTCTATTTTGGAGGTCTCTGTTCTCATAGTCGAGCCTAACATTGATAGAAATGTCATTTTCATTACATTTTAACTATTAGATCTGTATAATTAATTGACATTTACCGGGCCGCACTCCTTATAAATTTTTCAGGATTTTTTCCTATGCCTTCCTTTTGTGTCTACTTCCATAATTTTAGCGATTTGCATTAAACATTTGAATAGAGGTGCAGACAAAAACAGTCACAACGTTTTGTGTGTGTAGTGTTTGCTGCGAGTTTCACTGGTTGCAATGAAAGTCAACTCATTTTGAATTTATGGCTTCAGTGTATGTGTAATTGAATTTTGAGTAACGGGTGTTCTCAACTAGGATTATGTACTACTTGGGAGTGATCAGGAAATAGTTGAAAGAGAGAAGGGAGAAAATGGTAAGATGAGATAAAGTCACAAAAAAATCATTTATGCTTCAGATTCATTTAGAGAAGAAAGCAAAAGGATGTAAAGAAATATTTGGAAATTTGTGTTGGTTTGCTCTTGATGAGCAGGAAAAATAAAGGTTGAAAGGTCAAAGTAAGTGTCAGAAGAAAGGGTCAAAAACCCAAAACCCTCCAGGAAAGAATGGATTCCAGCCACAATTGTACTTGTGCTGATTTGAAGTAGCGATTTGCCCACATGTGGGGCTGTCCCTGCGAGACTTGTCACCTGCAGGCTTAGTACAAGAGCTGTCAATTATTTAGCTTATGGGTGAAGAGGGGCACCTGGGTGCTTCAGTCAGTTAAGCATCTCACTCTTGGTTTCTGCTCAGGTCTTGATCTCGGGGACCTGAGATGGGGCCTGCATTGGGCTCCACACTCTCTTTCTTCTACTCCCCGCTCTCTCAAATAATTTTTTTAAAAAGATTTTATTTATTTATTTGACAGAGGGCACGAGTAGGCAGAGAGGCAGGCTGAGAGAGAGAGGGAAGCAGGCTCCCTGCTGAGCAGAGAGCCTAAATTCGGGGCTCGATCTTAGGACTCAGGACCATGACCTGAGCCAAAAGCAGAGGCTCACCCCACTGAGCCACCCAGGCGCCCCTCAAGTCTTAAAATCTTAAAAAAAAAAAAATAAGGGCTAAGACATCAGGAAGTGGGCTTTCTTAAGTTGGATTTTTTTTTTTTTTTTGGGAATTTGTGATGACGTTTTTAGTGGTAACCAGTAGAATGACTCAGTGAAATACAAAGTTAAGCAAAAAAATTGTAGACCTCTTGGAGGGTTTTTCTTGTTCGTTCGTTCTTTCTTTCTGTCTTTTTTTCTTTTTTTTTTTTTAAATTAGTTTCAGAGATAGAATTTAGTGATTCTTCAGTGGCATACAACACTCAGTGCTCATTCCATCAAGTGGCCTCCCTAATACCCATCACCCAGTTACCCCATTCTCTACTCTGTCCCCTCCAGAAACCTTCAGTTTGTTCCCTAGAGTTAAGAATCTCTTATGGTTTGCTTCCCTCTTAATTTTCATCTTATTTTTAATTCCCTTTCCCTATGTTCATCTGTTTTGTTTCTGAAATTGCATATATGAGTGAAATCAATGGTATTTGTCTTTCCCCGACTGACTTATTTTGTTTAGAATAATATCCTTTTGTTCCATCCATGTTATTGCAAAAGGCAAGATTTCATTTCTTTTTGGATGGCTGAGTAATATCCTGTTGTATCATATCTTCTTTATCTATTCATCTGTCAGTGGGCATCTGGGCTCTTTCCATAGTTTGGCTGTTGTGGACATTGCTGCTATAAACATTGGGGTGCATGTGCCTCTTTGAATCACTGTGTTTGTATCCTTTGGATAAATACCCAGTAGTGCAGTTGCTGGGTCATAGGGTAGCTCTGCCCTTAGGGTAGGTCTAACTTTTTAGACGTCATGAAGATTTTAAAAGAAATAATACACAATAGCAAGGAGAGATATTGGTTGTTTTGTAAAGCTGGATTAAGAGAAAACATTTGACAGGATGGAACATTTGCTTAATTTAGGATGATATGAGCACACAGGTTCTCTTCCCAAGTCATAAGTCATATAGGAAGAAAAGGTATCAGGTGTGCTTCATAGAGAGGCTGTGTGGAAGACGTTGTTAGGATCTCATCAATAGCTACTCCCTTCAACTTCCTTGTTAATCAAACCTGTGTTCTGACCAGAGAGGCAAAGGGCCCTGCTCCCAGGACTGAATCAGCTTTTGTCTAAGTTGGTAATGGAGCTCCTTTTCTCCTTTGTCAGATTTTCACTCTCCCACTCTTGAGGACAAGAGTGGTCCTGTGACTCACTTCTAACCCATAGCCTCTTACTGGAAAAGCTAGGGAGCATCTGTGGAAGTATTTTCCTGTTCAGATAAAAATGCAAGGCTTTGCAAGAGAAAACGTGTTCCCTTTGTCCATTTCCCCCTGCTTGGTGTGCTGGTGTGATGATGAGCTAACTGGATCTATATTGGCGACTTGTGGCCTTGTGACAAACAAGAAGATAAAAAGCTTATATATGGAGGTTGACGGAGTTTAATTCTGTAAGAAGCCTATATTGTTTGGAGCCTGGGTTTTGGAAGACATTATTGAGCTACTAACTTACCTCATGGCTGTTCATCGGTGGGTGTTGTAGGCTTGATGATACAGTGAGAAATAGAACATAGAAAGAAGTAACTGTGATGGCAAGATGTCTTTATATGATGCAGGGAACCCATTTTATGCTAAAATTACCTCTTTCCCAGCTAAATGGTGTCAAAGGAGGTGAGCCGGCTGTTCCGAGCTCCTGTGAATGAGTGGACTCCTCATATCGACACTAAATTTGGACATTTCTTTTTCTTTAAATTTTTTATTTGAATATAGTTGACACACGATGTTACATTAGTTTCCGTTAGGACATAACTTTGAGAGATAGAAGAGGCATTGGAGAATCATTAACTCTTCTCCTCAGGTTCATGTACATGTTTTAAATTTTTTTTTGGTGGGGGGGGCACCTAGATGGCTCAGTGGGTTAAGCCTCTGCCTTCGGCTCAGGTCATGATCTCAGGGTCCTGGGATTGAGTCCCGTATTGGGCTCTCTGCTCCACAGGGAGCCTGCTTCCTCCTCTCTCTCTCTCTGCCTACTTGTGATCTCTGTCAAATAAATAAATAAAATCTTAAAAAAAAATTTTTTTTCCAATTTGCTAGTAAGTGAAGGGCATAGTTAAATGAAACTCCTTTAGCCAATTCTGAATTGTTCTCACCCATCTTTAAATCTATACCAGTCTTTGTGATCTTGTCTAATTTAACTATCCTCATGATTAAAGCCTCTGAGAGCTGGTTGTCTGTTACTTGTGGGCAAAAGCATACTTAATGAATGCCAACAGGAATTCTAACAAAGACTAAGTGGATTATAAAAGAAATAAGGACCATGCAGGGTAGGGAGGGGAATGACAAATATCCAGGCAGTCTCATCTTATATGCTGATAATGACAAATAAAAGCTACAGAAATGAACAAGAGTCCTGAATGGTGTTCAGATGTAGGAGGAAAGAATATAGAGACATTTCCATCCATGTTCTGGCATGAGAAGAGGAAAGAATTAAATATGGAAGCAAGAGAGATTTGGAAGATCTGGATTTAAGACTTGTCTCCAGTGCTTGCTAGTTGAGTGACTGTTGGTAGGTAGATGACCTCTGTGAACTTAAAATGTTGTATTTGTGAAATGGCCTTGATAACATTTACTTCTGGTTGTGTGATAATTTGAAATAGCATATCAGTTTGTGGTACCCAGGGCGTACTAGATTCTGAGCAATAGAAGAGAATAAGCTGTTTTCAAATCTGTGGTGAAAATAGAAAGTTCTTAGAGTCTTTGAGAAAGTCACTTAAACATCTTTGGACTTGTGTTTCCTAATCCATAAAAATTAAAGATCTGGACTAGACTTTTTTTTTCATTTTCTAGATTTATACATCTGTTTCTAAATATATAGGAATAAATTCAGTAAGTAGGGAAAAAGAAAGAGAGAAGTAGGAAGAGAATAAAGCCTATGGGAGATTGGCTTCATTTTCTTTCTTCAAAGAAAAAGAGGGCTGTAGGTAATTCTCTTTGTATTCTCTTTTGATTTTCACAGAACCTTGGCTGTGCTCCATCTCCCAGTGATTTTCTTTTCTTTTCTTTTCTTTTTTTTTGACAGGGAAGTGGATACATAAAATGACCAGAAGGGAGGGTCAAGGCAGTGGCTCATGTTACAAGTCTTTTTTTTTTTTAATTCAAAGATTTTATTTATTTATTTGACAGAGAGAGACATAGCAAGAGAAGGAGCACAAGCAGGAGGAGTGGGAGAGGAAGAATCAGGCCTCCCGCTGAGCAGGGAGCCCTACAAGGAGCTCATCCCAGGACACTGGGATCATGACCTGAGCCAAAGGCAGACGCTTAACCACTGTGCCACCTAAGCACCCCTCATGTTGCAAATCTTGAGCTGGGAGGGAAGAAAGCCTCCTTCGTGTCTTGCCTCGCTTGTGTACACACTAGTGTCACCCCTGGTCAAGGGGGCACTGAGATGGGATTTGAAGTCTCTTTCTGGATCCAGGTGCAGTCAAGTGTGGTGACATTGAAGGTGGTGAGTCTGACACCTGGATAGAGATTTTCTCTGGTGTGTGGGAACTAATGGGAACTTGAGGGAAAGGGAGGGAGCAAGATAAGCTGGGAGGCAAAAATACAGCTAGGGAAAGTTTTGATGAGGCTGTCTCAGATATGCAAGTTGGAGGGTGAAAAGAGTCAAGCCATATTGAACCCCGAGAGTGGGAGACTGTGTGGGACAATGACAACTGGTAAAATCCATGAATCTGTCTGGGGATGGCTATCTCAGATGAAAGATGTGAAAGGATACTTTGACTCTAAAGTTGTGAAAATGGACATTTTCTCATGCTTCACATTTATTTCTCCAAAGTTGCTAACTTTGGGGGACCTGGTGTATTCTCTGTATTGTAGACTTGCCTTTAAGTGTTCATTCTGTTTCAGACCCTAGATTTACTCAGTTATCATGTCTCATTCCTGTTTTGGTGCCGGCCTGCTCTTTCTTACCTCTTGGTCTGAAATTCACACGTCATCACCTCTGTCTGGTTTATGGCAGAGGCCATTAAACTTACTTCCCTGTGACCAAGACTGGCCCTCCAATGACATTGCCAAGACCTTTTAAGCCAAGCCAAGCCAAGTTTTTCCAGGCCCTTTAATTTTCCTCATTTATAACATGAATTCCTAAGGTCTTGTCTGGTGCTGGTGTTCTGTCCTGTTTCTGGGTGTGTTAGAACGTGAGACAAGGTGCTGTGCAGAAATGGTTGCTCACGAAACCTCCATTGGTTTGACTCATCATAAAGTCCTTCTAGAATAAACCAAACACCAGGCTTTCTGCAGTTTGATTAGATGTTTTTGAAGCCTACAATGATTGTAAGTATTCAGCTTCTATTTCCCACCGTGGAAAAATGAAAGATAAGAATGATTGTGTTGGCTGAATTTGTTGGTCAGTCAGCACCTCTTTTTGGTTTCAACTGCCTTGTGAACAACCCAGAGCTCAGGGGAGCAGGACCGGAGTGTTTGCACAGGAAAGGTGTTGATTAGACCTGGAGTGTGTGTCAGATGTTGGGCAGCCCAAGCCCGGGAGGCAGCCTTGAAAAATGACAGAGTTCAGTAGGTCAGCTCATCATGAGGTGAGCCTATGATTGGCTAACTCCAGAACTGGGCTATGGGATGGGATAAAGGGTAGGCAACAGGAAATGAGAGAGGAATGAGATAGAGATGTCCATAGACATAGAGGTAGGGGGAGAAGGACAGAGTCAGTGTTGACAGAGGCAGAGATTGGGAGAGACTGAGAAGAGAAAGACTAACCAACCTAACAGCTGCCCACATTCACAGTAACTTTTAATTCCTTTGACTATATGTACTTGCTGTCATTAAATTCATTTGATTAGCCCTATGATAGTCAAGTTTTACAAATCTATCTGCCAGTACAAACAGCACTTTGTATTAAAAACAAACTGAAACTCTCTTTTTCTTGGAGATATCTGTTAAGCACCCTGTATCTTAAATTAATTGTAGTTCAAGAGGGAACTTTTTTTTTTTAAAGATTTTATTTATTTATTTGTTAGAGAGAGAGCAGGCACAGGCAGACAGAGAGGCAGGCAGAGGCAGAGGGAGAAGCAGGCTCCCTGCCGAGCAAGGAGCCCGATGTGGGACT
>RCUC01156467.1:0-58818 GCA_003697995.1 Taxidea taxus jeffersonii
GAAATATGTAGGCTTTTCATAGAAGAAATACTTTATAAATTAGTTACACTTCCAGCATCCCAGCATCATTCGTATTTCACTTGGTTGAGTTGGTGTTTGTTACTGTTTTTCTTGCACTAGTTTGTGATTCTTTTGATTCAAAATTGTCACCTTGGTTGCATTTGATGAAGATTCTTTGGTTTTCAAGGGCATAAAAACTTTGTTTTATTGTGAATTTGAGATGCCAGAATATTTGAAAGCACAATTCTGGAATTATTATAAAGGTTATAAATCAAAGTGCATATTTTAAAGGGGAAAAGAGGATTTTTCTATTGGGGACCAGATACGACCCACATATATTTAACGTGCTTGTGTTTCTTTGCTGCTTTCTTTGTCCTTGTACTAAAATTGTGTTGGCTTGTGGTGGGGAAAAGTCACAGGTTGATTAGCTTACATATGCATTAAATGTTTGCTGTGTTCATCACTATGAATCAGATTTCTAAGGACCAGAAGATTTAAGACAGCTGTATAATCTGTATATTTTGCAAAGTTTGTTAGTTCTTAGATTACATTGAAAAAACCAAGTTACATTTCAAAATCAGTTTTCTATATTGACTTCATTCTAGCTGTTGTTTTTTCTTTTCTTCCCTGTAATGTCTCCCCAATCCATGTTTTTTCCTAGCCTTCAAGATGGTCAGCAAGGCCAGCAGTCCACAGCCCAGGTCAAAGTCCAGTCCCGCCCCCCCTCCCAGGCTGCAGTGCTCAGTGCTAGTGCGTCCTTGCTGGTGAGAAATGGGAGTATCCACTTAGAAGCCTCACATGACAATGCATCTGCTGTAGGCGGCAGCAGTTTGCACGATGAACTTGGTATGCAGGCCTTATGTAATCTTGGTGATAACAAAACTATAATGCAGCAGATAATGGGTAACAGTGATTGCTCTTCTTTTGTGAGATAGCTTCGTTTGGAACTATGCATAAGAGCACTCTTTATAGGATATGTCCGATGTGTGAGGAAAATTTGACTTGCTTTCCCATTTTCTGTTTTTCTCTCATCATTCTGCATTTTTTTTTAAGCATGTCTATTACTGATAGGTAGTTAAAAGTATTAATAAATGTTCATGCTTTAGTGTTCTCTTACAGAGGTTCGGGCAATTCTTCGATTCCTTGGCACTTATACCATGAGGGGAATTGTTGATGTTTTAAAAGTTATTTTGATTAGACCTTAATTTCTTTGAATTCACTGGCTTCAGGAAAGGCATAAATACTTTCTCATGGCGTAGTACTACAGAATCTTTCTTTTGGGTATTCTGTATTTCACTCAGTGTCTGTCACCTGAAACAGACTTATTATAATCCTAATACAGTACTCTGAGGGTGCCGTGGCTCTGTATGGTATCAATGACGCCATCAAGTTTTTTCTTTTTCCTGTTAACATATGTATAAATATAAGTTAATAATATCCGCTCAAATATATGTTTTGTATCTTAAAGACAGTATTTATTTATTACGGCTTTGGTCTTCTGTTTCTCTGTCTAATCCATCTTTCTTGTGTTCAGAACGTAGATTAATAACAATTTAAGTAAATACAATGAAAATGTTACTAAAGAAACACACAGTTGAAAGCATTACATTTGCTCACTGTGATCTTGTTCATCCCTGTTCATAACTATTTCATTTATAAAGATGATAACACACGTAAAACTTTGGCTAGAAGGCTGTGTGGTGTGAGGCTCCCAGCTTCATGGGCTGTTCGTTGACTCTTCCCATTTTGTAAAAATCCTTATTGTTTCCAGAGAGTTAACAACTATTAGGTTGTTGTGCATATTGATGAAAATGATTATCTTTAGCAAATTTTAGGGTAACTTGAAAATGGTCACTGAGATATTTATGACATTCGCACATATCGTTATTGCTAAATAAAAGAGAAGGCAATAAAACATTTAAATTTTAGAGTGCTTTTGCTTTTGCGTTTGTAATTTGAAAAAGTAAGGAAATTTATTAGGAGGGTCCTCAGTTTGGTTACTTGCTTTGAGTTCAAATAGTGATACTTTTTTTTAGTTGCAAATGTATGCAATTAATGCCTTTCTATCACTATTTTTCTCAGGTGACTCCCCAGAGTGTTTGGAACAGAGGATTTGTTAGTTTGTGCACATACAATTACAGTGGCCATCACCGTTGCCTCTTGGGTCTGTGGTAGCAGATTTGCTAAAATAAAAGCCTCAATTTTGATGTATTTTGGATTTTAGCACCTCTGTCAAATCAAGCATACAATGATGCGTAGATGATTTTCCTCTATAAAAACCTAATTTACTTGGAAAACTTGCTAAGGGAACTTTCATTGTGAAAATCCCATCCTTAATCCACTTGCAGATTATTGAAAATATGTACATACGAACTCTCTGACACAGTTCTGAGAATGACGCCTGGAGGCGACTTTAGCATCTGTGGGTGAATATTCAGGATGCTGTTGTCTTGAAATTTGGATTTTTTTTCTTACCTGCTTTCTGGTAGCTAGTTACTGACCTGTGGTAGCTGGGTGCTGCCAAACTGAATGTATTGTGATAAGGAGCACAACACAAGCCCCAGTGGATGGTGTACACCTGTTCCATAGCAAGTGAAGCTGACCTGAAAAGATCCTGAAGATGGGCTGCAGTTGAACTTAAAGGAATTGGTAGAGACACTGATTTTTATAACGTATCCCACTGGAATATTTTTGTTGCATGGTTTAATTTCTACATGATTATAATTAACAGTGGTAAGATAACTGGGGGTAAATGAATTTGGGTACTCAGATGTTAAAGTTAGTCATGATATTGTGGTGCCTGGGTGGCTCAGTCATTAAGTGTCTGCCTTTGGCTCAGGTCATGTTCCCTGAGTCCTGGGATCGAGCCCTACACCCGGCTCCCTGCTCAGTGGGGAGCCTGCTTCTCCCTCTGCCCTTCCCTCTCACTCATGCGTGCTCTCTCTCTCATTCTTTTTCTCAAATAAATAAATAGATAAAATCTTAATAAAGTTAGTCATAATACCCCTGGAAGTATGGAATATTTAGAAAGGATATTTTTCCAAATTTAGCTTCTTCAGTTGAAAAATTTTTAAGCCTTTACATGTGAAAATGTATATATATGTAATACATTTATATAAAACACTCAGACATATAAACACTAATACATGTGTATGTTTGAGTACATATTGTTTGCATCTGTACGCATGTATAGATTATAACTGGTTATTTAAGCAGAGGTATAGCTTTTTTGGACTAAAGGAAACTTGCAGTCAGGCACTGTTTAATTCTAAGCTTGGGTAGTTTTCCTTAACTATTTTCTACATATTTACTTTGTGGTGTCATACTAGATAACCACATCCATTTCCTATATTAAACCCTGAGAATCCTTATATCTCTGTTCAATTTTAACTAGCATTTCAAGGTTACCAGATAACATTAGACATAGTGGAAAAATTCACTGAATATGCTGTTTTACGGGTTTTATTAGTAACTTCTCCAGCAGAAGAAAATATTTCCATTACACATACTCAGGAGGCATAATTGTTAATTATAATTAATTTTAAAAACAGAATTATAAGTATATAACTTAGAACCTGGTTGGAAAAATTGGGGTGATTTTCTTACTTATAGACTTCACTTCCGGGGAAAAATTTCGAATGATGTAAGTGACAGATTACTATCTGATTACTATTTAAGAATTTCTCAAGTCCTTCAATGTAACCTATTACTTTTTTTTAAAAACACATCTTAAAGGTTAATTTTCTTTTCACCAGTCCTTTAGTGGACTCATACGTACGTTTTCAGTTGATTTCCTACTATATTCTGAATTAAATTGCAGTTACACTTAATAAAACAAGCTGTGCTTAGTGCCCAGATGAGTCACACAGGAGACTGAATCTGGGTAGCCTTAAAGTTCTATCTTATATCTATTGAGCTTTTTCTAGAAAACTTGGCAATCACTTCTCAGTTTTTATGTTAATCTCAGCTTCCTCTTGTAAATTTAAGACTAACAAATTGATGTAATGATGCTTGTATAGTTGATAATTAAACTCTTAATATGTAGCTCATCTCAGAGGAAATACTCCAGATAAGGTCTGGTAAAGCAGGAAAATTTATGTGTGTTTTCTGTGTGTGAAATCAGTGGTGGCCAGTGATGAGGATATGCTTTGAAAAAGTATATATAAAGTTACGTAAAATTTTCATGTAAAAAATAAACTGTTACAGACAAGAAATGAGGACAAGTTTATATCTGTGGTTAAAATATAAAATAATATATGTATAAATGTAAAATATCATAGATGGTGTTCCTTTGATGGATTTGAGACTTAATTTCATTAATGCATTAGAGGTTTAAGAAGTGATGCGTGAATTGAATTTTTTAAGGTTTTCTTTTGTTGCACTGCTATGCAAGGATTGACAGGGTATTCTTTGAGATAATCTGCTTTGCTACATAACTTATTAACTCGAAAATGTGGTTAGCTGTAGAAAAAGTCTTAAATCTGGCAGTACCCTATTGCCCTTTTTATTAAGTGGTTTATAACAGCTGTGCATTATTAAGCAGAAATATGATTTGGAGGCTTTTAAATTTTTTACTTTCAAGAGCAGGAGCTTATATGATCCACAATACTTTCAGTGATTTTTATTAGAGTTAGACTTGTGTTTAAAAAGGTCATATATGTATTATGTACTATTCTCAGCATTTTGTACTACATTATAGGCACTTTTCCTTGTTACTATAAATAGAAAGTTAAGAGGGTATAAGGGGTCTGAGTCTGTACCTCAGTGCCCTGCGCTATGGCAAATCACTTTCAGTCATCTAAACAAAAAGTTGGGTTCTTTTCGCAGCAGCTTTGATCTTGTCCTTCATTGTTCTTTGTTGATATTTTTGAATACAAAAAATACTAAATTTTATTTTATTTTGGGGCGGAGTGCAACACAAAGGATATACAAATGAAAGTAAATGTTTATTTTTATCAAAGCAGTAAAAATCCTTCATGATAGCTAAAAGGAGGAAATATTAATGGATTTTGGGATATTTTCTTCCTTTTGATAAAATTAGAAAGTGCTTTTCCCCTTCTTATAACAGAAATACAAGTTTAGGGCTGCCTGGGTGGCTCAGTCAGTTAAGCCTCTGCCTTTGGCTCAGGTCATGAGCCCAGAATCCTGGGATTGAGCTGCACATCAGGCTCCTTGCTCAGCGGGGACCCTGCTTCTCCCTTGCCTGCCGTTTCCCCGGCTTGTGCTTGGGTTCTCTGTCCCTCACGCCGACTGTGCCAGTTAAATTAAAAAAAAAAAAAAAAAAAAACAAGCTTAGAAATACTAGAAAATATAATGAAAAGTAAGTCATCTTTAATTTTATCACTTAGAAATATTGACTATTGAAATTTTATGATTTCTTTCCTTCCTGTCTTTTTTAATGCATACATTATATACTGTTCTGAAATAGAATTGGGATCATGATGTGTGACTTTTGTGCTGCTGGGGTTGTATACAACCAGTGGTTGTATGAGCTTTGTGTCTTGCTTTTTTCACTTAGCACGTGTGTTATTTACTCGTGTTATGTTTTTTAACTTGTTTAGGCCATGGCGTATTATTTTATCTCTTAAATCTCCATGGAAGGCAGTATAGCATAATAGACTGTAGAGTCAGACTTCCCAGCTTCCAGTCCATGCTCTACTACTCACTAGCTGTGTGACCTTGGTCAAGTTATTTTCTCTCCCTGTTCATCAGTTTCCTCATTTATCAAAGCCTCAGTAATAATAATACTTAGAGGTTTATAGTGAGGATTATATCAATTAAAATTTGCAAAGCAATTAGAATAATGCCTGGCAATAATAAGACAGTTACATAACTAATCATTGCTATTAATGTAATTAATATTACATAACTAATCAATGCTACTATTAATAACCTTTGTTATTAACATTAATCATAATTTTATTTAACCAGTTAACTGCATTGTTAGTCTTCATGATGATTCCTGATATTTCCTGTTGTAGTAAACTCTCTGCTGAACCTCTGTTACATAAACCTTTCAGTAGAGCTGTGGCTATTTCCTTAGGATAAATATGTTGAAGGGAATCATCCGGGGGAATAAACATTTTTGGGCTTTGACGTATACTGTCAATTGCTTTATGGAAGCTTGTATCTGGCAGGAGTTGATAGTGTATGTTTTATCTCCCCAAATATTATAAATGAAAAATAAACCTACATCAACTTTTATCTTCTCCAAACTCATCCCCTCCCCTGGACAATGCTCAGAAATTTATTGCTATTACTGTGTAAAGACTTCTGGTATATTATTATTATTATTCTTTAAGATTTTATTTATTTATTTGTTAGAGAGAGTGAGCACAGGCAGACAGAGTGGCAGGCAGAGGCAGAGGGAGAAGCAGGCTCCCGGCTAAGAAAGGAGCCCGATGCGGGACTCGATCCCAAGGCCCTGGGATCATGACCTGAGACGAAGGCAGCGGCCCAACCAACTGAGCCACCCAGGCATCCCAGGACTTCTGGTATATTGTTTTTAAAGTTTGGATGCCTGAACTGCTCTAGGAATTTTGTACAAGATAACAGGGACTAGTTGAGATATCCAGTTTGTTTCTTGCTTGTCTCTGTTGTAAAGAATTCAGTGAAGTTCTAGACTAGATTATCTACTTTCTAACATTAACATTTTTAAGATCGTAAGTTAAATTTGGTTAATGTATGCATTAACTGAAGTACAGGTTGGATTCTTCGGTGGAAGATACCCGCCCCCGCCCCCAACCCCTCACCAGTCAGTGCCTGAAATAAGAGAGAAGTTTACGTGTCTCTCAGTTTAAGGGCAGCTGTCCCCAGCAGATGGGTTGGTTCTGTTAACCTTCAACATGTAGTTTCCCTGCTGGTCCGTAGTGACTGCTCCTGTCATTGAGATTTATCTGAAAAACATGAAGAGAAGTATTGCTAAAAAATGTAAGGACCGTTAGTCTGTATCTTTCACATTGTGACTTGAAACATGGGCCTGTCCCTTTCTCTCTCCGCCTGTGGGCCCGTACATCATCACATGGCCACTTCTAGCTACAGGAGAGGCTAGCTAGGGAATGTCTCTAACTAGGCGGACATAGGCCCAGCCGAGATTCAGTGAGGGAATGTCATATTTTGGAAGGGAAAGGGAGGTCAGTCATCAGTCTTTGCCACAGTAAGCACTTCAAATCGTCAGTAAGATAAAGATTAATAACTAGAAAAGTTGAGAGTTAAAAAATACAAGTGGTTTGCAGTCGTAGGCAAGCAGTTCAGCTGTACTCATAATTTTTTTTGAATAATCATTTTCTTTTTTTTTTTTTAACATTTTATTTATTTATTTGTTAGAGAGAGAGAGAGCAAGCACAGGCAGACAGAGAGGCAGGCAAGAGGTAGAGGGAGAAGCAGGCTCCCTGCCAAGCAAGGAGCCCGATGTGGGACTCGATCCCAGGATGCTGGGATCATGACCTGAGCCGAAGGCAGCTGCTTAACCAACTGAGCCACCCAGGCGTCCCTGAACTCATAATTTTTTAAATTGCAAATTAAAAAAAAGTTGAGATCTTTTTCATCTTTGAATGTGTAGTATATGTCTATTAATGGAAAAGGTCTGAAGATTAAACACTCCTGGAGTGTACTTTAGAACTGTAGACCAAAAATGTCAATGGCTTTTAATCTAAATATTTTATAAACTGGTAAAGATATATGTACATGAGCATTCATTGTAGCATTATTTGTAATTTTGAAAGACTTTAAACAATCTAAATGTCTGTTTTTAGAGAACCCCTAAAAGAAATGATAGTACATAAAACATAGTATAATATTTAGAAGTTGGTGCATCTTTATTATTGACCTGAAAAGTTAAGCTACTTAGTAAGCAAAAGAAGTAAATTTTAGAAAGTGTGTATGAGGAAAGGGATCCAACTGTTACAGGACAAGTGTACATAAAAATAATTCAGAAGAGCACAGTGGCTGTCTCTGGGGAGTGGGGGAGCTTTTCTTCATTTAATATACTGCTTTTGAATCTGATGACACATAGTACTTTTAAAAATGAAATGCAGAAACAAAACAAATGTCACTCACTCTCCAAAATCTTGATTTGTATTTTCTGGGAATTCCACTGACTACATGCTGTTTCATACACAAACGTCTGCTTAAACTTACCTGACTAGTCTTTTTTTTCTTCTTTGTTTTTTATTGATCTATATGTAGGTACAGTAAATCACATCCATTTAATGTGTGCGATTAGATGAGCTGTAACAGATGTGCACACCTTTGAGTTACTACAGTGGACATAACAAAACATTTCCATCATCTTCAAAAGATTCTTTGTTGCCCTCATTGCAGTCTGTCCCTCCTCCACCCCCACCACAGGCAGCCACTGCATACTTTATGTCATTATGGTTCTCCCTCTTCTAGGAGTCCATATTAAGACAGTCAGAATGTGGCCTCTTGCACCTGAAGGGATGCTTTGGAATTCATCATGTTGCATGGATTAGTTTATTCTTTTTGAGCCGAGTATTATTCCATTGCATATGAATATGTGTATTGTGTATCCATTCATCTGATGACATCTGTGTTGTTTCCAGATTTTGGCCATTGTTAATAAAACTTTTAACTCTTTTCAAAAGTGGTTTTACGTTCTCACAGCAGTGTATGCGAATTGTGCTTGTTCCCATTCTTGTCCCTGTTTGTTATTGTTGGCCTTTAACATTTTGGCCCCAGTGGTTGTTATCTTATTGTGGTTTACATTTGCATTTCTCTTATGAGTCAGGATGATGGATATCTTTTGATGTGTTAACTGGTTATACATATATCTTCTTTCGTGAAGTGTGTCCAAATCTTGTGCTCACTTTTAAAATTGGGTTATTATTGAGGTATCAGGTTTTTTGGTATTTAAGATATAATTTGTCAGATACAAATTACAAATATTTTCTCCCATTCTGTGTCTTGCCTTTTTGTGTACCCGATCATTTGTAATGTTGTCAGTATTGTTGTCATGTTGTAGGTTTTACCAAGAAAAGGAAGACATCCCTTTGAAAGAAAATGTGAGCAGATGATAAAATCTTAGCACAATATGAACTTGTATATTCACTTTTGGAAGGTTCACCTGACCCTGGGGATTAGGCAGTGTGAGTGGAGACTTAATGAATCAAGGCATGTGGTGTTGAGTCAGAACTAGAGGATAATGGCCATGTCAGTAAAATATATTGGCAAATAAATCTATTTTACTGTTGCCAAGCAGTAGAGACCTTTGTCTTTCCTTACCAGGCCTCAAAGGCTCTTTCTTCTCTTCCTGCTCTTTTCCTAATCTTTCTCCTGTTCGAAAAACCTAGCACAGTGTTGAACATCCCAGGAAGAAGGACTGCTTCTCAGTTTTGAAACTTTCAATTACAAATAGCATAGTGACTTGATTACCATGGTAGTACAATCGTTTAAAAGGTTTTCAGAAGCCAAAGGCTTTTGGTGGTGGACAGGGGTGGCAAACTATGGCCTGGGGGGTAAATCTATTCAGCTTGATGCTTATTTTTATAAATGAAATAAAATAAATATATGTTACGTGTTTTCTGTGGCTGCTTCCGTGCTCTAATGGCAGGGTTGAATTCTTACATCCGACCATATGGCCTGCACAGCCCAAGACACTCATTTTCTGGCCTGCCATAGAAAAAGTGTGCTGACCACTGGTCTGTGGAGAAACAAGTCCGTTAACCCATAAGCAGAAACAGAATGAGTCCTTTCTGGCAGGGTGAGAACTCATGTTTCCTCAGGGACTCGTAGGTACCATTCATGATAATAAGGGTGGCGGCTGTCCAAGAAACTAGTCTTAGAGGCCTTGCTCTTAAAAGCAGAGTAGTGTATTCATTGAAGTAGCCTTGTGAACAGAGTACTCCTCACATCAGAAATAAGCACTTTTTCTAGAGTACTTAAGTGACTCATGTAGATGGATGTTCCTGCAGCCGCCTTCTAGTATGTGTGCCACACTGAAGCGGCACACCCTCCGGTAGCCTTCGCAAAAGCACTTTATAAAGCTGCCTTTCTCGTGTCTGGCTTTGCTCTTGTAGCCCCTGCCTGAGTTAAGAGTTAATACTAGGAAAGAGAGAACCCGTTTAACAGTGTACCAAGATTAGGCTTAGAGGATGCAGAATTAACGGAGGTGGGAAGGGGATCCAAAGAAGGAAATCAAGAAATTTAAGAGGCCTCCTTTGCTGTTGGAACTGGAAGGATTAGAAAAATCCTACAGATGATCTGTCTTAGTAACTACCTCTTTCCAGAGTACATAAGTAAAATGAGTAACATCAAGAATGCATTAGGGGTTTCCTATCTGAGCACTCTTTATACCGTTTGTGCCATGTAGCAAGGAATTTTATTGAAAGAATGAGTTAGAGGATCCCATTGATTTCTCATGCCTTTTATCAGTGTCTTGCCAGTGTGTATTTTGTCTGCTGCACCATTCGTGGCTTCAGGGAGATGTTTCAGGTGTCCTTTTCTTTAAGTCAGTATCTTAATTTTACTCATCTTCCTGTTGTTCATCACTTATTTGAAATCCTCCTGCCTAAAAAAAAGGCTTGTGTAATGAAATGTAATTTTTTTAGGCAATAGCAATTGAATGTTCAAAACTAAGAAATACCAGGTACCTTAATTTTTTTTTTCTTTATCTCTAGAGATGCTCTCTCATGGCCAGTACCATTAAGCCTGAAATTCCAGCCTCCAGTCTTGTTTATTTTGTCAGAAAGTAACTGTCTTCTTGAAATCATGACAAAACCATTCTGTTAGATATAATTAATTATGACCTGGGAGTTGGATATGATGAGATGACTTCGTGTTTAATCATAATTCATGTGAGGGCATATTTCATTGATATCCTCCTCAATTTATATTAATTAGAAAAAATTAATAGTCTTAACACAGACTAAAAGTAGAATTATTAATTAAAAGCACATTTTACTTTGGACCTAAAGGATAACTACATTATGGTTTTAATCTTAAATGAGATATATGTAAAATTGTTATGTATGCTAAGGATTTAGGATATTGTACAAATTTGGGATATTCTTAATCTTTATAAACCAATGGTAATATATGCTTCTTTATGTTTTGGTTGTTTTTGAAGATGCTTTTAGTAGATGATTATACCTTAAAGTATACTAAGTTTTTCACTGAAACCTTAAGCTAAACACTTTTTAGTATAATTTTTCCTGAGTTGTTTATCCTCTGAATAAAATTTGTTTCTTTTGAAGTGATCCTGCTTGCCAAGTCCAAAGATGCATAGAATCTATTCTTTTGGTGGATTTATATTAGGAAAGAGCATGAAGCCTCAATACAGTGTTAGCTTGTTCTGACCTGAGCATGTTTGTAAAGTTAGTATGTAAACAAAAGCTTCTTAGGAAAAAGAAAGCACTGTTGAAGTCATTGCACATTTGTTAAAATCATAGCCTCCCTTTTCATAGATATATTTTATGCTTTGTTTAAATTTCCAAAATTTATAGCTTGTTAGTCATTGGTTTGTAAAGAAGCATTCAGAGTTCTAGATTTATAGTCCTATAACTACTCAGTTTTTCCATCTTTCTTTTCTAAAGAGCTTTTGGGAGGGCATGCTTTATTTTTATGTTTCTGTTTACTTAAGATGCAACTGTGTTTCATAGGAGACATCTGTACATAAAAAATAATGCAGTTGTATAATGACTTAATGTTCTTTTCCTGTTCCATTTGAATATTAGAAAGAATAATATCTTTAGTCAGTTTCACTTGCATATAAACATTTATCATACTCAGTATTCCTCAAACAGGACTTTTATTATTAAAAATCTGATACAGTGCTTAATTACTCAGAATATAGTCCAACAATTTAAATTCTGTTGAATATAGTATTAAGTTATTTCTAAAAATACACACAGATTAGGTGATATAAAGACCTATTTTTATCCATTCAGTTCTTACTGGATTTCACACATAGTAGCCAACCCCTGCCAGCTCTTTGTTACTCTGCGATTTAGTCATTTACATGGATTTATAATTATTCTGCATTTATGCGATCTGTGATTTTGATCAGATGTTTCTTTTTTCCATTACTCTAAGCTAATTATAGTAGCACAGCCAATTTTTCATTTTCCATTGCAAGAGAGGGCACAGCCTAAAAAATTATAATTTAAAAATAATTTTGAAATCTCAGTCAAGCCAGTATTTTTGTTTAATTTTTTTTTCTTCACTAACAATTTCTGCAACCACCTTAATCACTCAAAAGTTTTTCAGTAAGACACCTGACAAGAAGCCACATGGAAAGCTTTTATTATTTCATTTTAGTTCATGAATCTGGTTTGTGTTAGAGGTGCTAAGAGTGAATGATTCATGACTAAAAGATGAGGATGGCATGTGGGGGTGGTAGAAAGCAGAGTTTTAGCAAATCCACATGCTGAATAATCCTCCTTGGAAAACCAGCAAATGAAGAAGACATTTCACAGAATGCTTTTTTCCTCACTTGTCATAGGAGTATATTATTCTGACAAAGAAATTGCTGCTACAGAAAAATCACAATAAAATATTTGCATATTCTGTCTGACCCATAGAATGTACTCAAATAATCTTATTTAATACTTTTCAGTTTCTAATCCTTTTAAAGAATGAAGTGATTGTTGAAATGTTCTGCAATCCCTTAGTTACAATTAGTATATTAAGGGGTCTGTTGTTATTTTCCAAGGATTTCATTAAATGAAAGTCTTTATATTATACCGTGTTTATATTGTAGTCACCTAAGAGAGATCTTTTAGCCCTGCCATGTAGTTGAAATTGCCCTTAAGATTCGTCATATTTATAAGATCAGTAAAAAATAACAGAAGCAGCCTGGAGTAGTCCCCAGTGGTTGCAGTCATATACCTCATCTTATTGCCCTACTGGAAACTTACATATTCATTTCCTTATGCTCCTTACCACTGATAGGGCTACCATGGGTTGTCAAGGTAAAGAGTGCGTTTCAGACACTCCAGATTTTTAAATTTCACTTAGGAGAAACCATTTTATCTTAAGAGTTCATTTTAAGAGTTTTTTGCAACCAATGAAATTTCTAAACCTTTTATCATTTTCAGCAAACGGTGTTACTGAATTATTTCATAAAGTTCTTATAGACTCATGCAATTAGTAATGTTCATTAAATACTGAATTTAATTTTCACCAGTGTTATTATACTCCATTCATAGAACTTCTTTAGATCCATTTTGATGCTTAATTTTTTTCCTTAAAAACCAAACATAACGGGTACTAAGGAGGGCACTTGTGATGAACACTGTGTATTGTATGTGATGACTCACTGACTTCTGCACCTGAAACTAATATTACGCTGTGTTTAACTATTTAAAGAAACAGAAAAGGGAAAAATAAAAAACGAAACTCTCTGAAGGTAATCTCAGAAATTTGTTGTCTCGTAGTTTGAGCCATCTTAACACTTAAGCAGCTTTCCAGATGGCCACTCACCACTTGCAGAGTGGTCAGGTGCCTTTTAAATGACATTAAGTTCATTCATGCGATTGCTTCAACTGTGAATGTCCCGCAAGGAGAAAAGAGGAGACTGGATTGCAAAGCTGACTTAAATCCCTTACTGTTGAAACCTGATTATGGACGCTGACATTTTGCCCCACTGTTCCGCATTCCTTTTCAGTTCACATCATGCTGAATTTCAGGCAGATTGTTGTTTTTCAGATATTTCGGAGAAAGTTTATAGTACATTTTCTTAAGTTGTAACAAGTTTGAAGTGTAGTGTTTCCTGATGGAAAAATTCTGAGTATTCTAATGGTTTTTTAAAAAAATCATTTATTTGCTAGGTAAGTTCTCTTCTACGCTTTATGAGACTGGTGGCTGTGATATGTCACTTGTGAATTTTGAACCAGCAGCAAGAAGAGCATCCAATATCTGGTATGTGTGAAGTCATAGTAGGAGAATGTATGTACTTGCATATATTTGCCATGTTTAAAGCTTTTAGGCCTTGAAATGGAAAAGTTATCTTGAAAATATTTGTTCAGGGGCACCTGGGTGGCTCAGTGGGTTAAAGCCTCTGCCTTCGGCTCAGGTCATGATCCCGGGGCCCTGGGATTGAGCCCTGCATCGGGCTCTCTGCTCCACGGGGAGCCTGCTTCCTCCTCTCTGCCTGCCTCTCTGCCTGCTTGTGATCTCTGTCTGTCAAGTAAATAAATAAAATCTTTAAAAAAAAAAAAATTTGTTCATATTGGCTTAAGTAATTTGTCCCTGGGCATTTGTCTCCAAAGATGTAAGGTAGAATTTATTGCTCTGGAAAAAAGAAAGCATTATTCTTAAAACAAAAGCTGTTCTGTATTTTTTTTTAAAGATTTTATTTATTTATTTGACAGAGAGAGAGGGAGAGAGAGCAAGCAAGCACAGGCAGAAGCAGAGGGAGAAGCAGGCTCCCTGCCGAGCAAGGAGCCCGATGTGGGACTTGATCCCAGGACGCTGGGATCATGACCTGAGCCGAAGGCAGCTGCTTAACCAACTGAGCCACCCATGTATTTTAAATAATTAAGTAAAAATCCCCTGTAGGTCTTATAGTGGGGGGTGGTAGTTTCCCACAATTTCGAATTTAACTATAGATTTTGTGCTACCCACATGCATGCACTTTGCAAGATCAATAAAAAAGGCATATTTAAAAAAGGCTTATTAGGAAAATACACAACTAAGTTCAAACCCATCAGTTCTCTTTATGTAATTTAAAAATTTTATTTCTATGTAAGTGTTTTGGTCAAATATCTTTTTACCTGATCTTCCTTTTTTTTGCTTTAAAATTTGTTTACCAGCTATAAGAAAGAGGAATTTCTTAAAATATGGGTTGTAAAGGGGCGCCTGGGTGGCTCAGTGGGTTAAAGCCTCTGCCTTCGGCTCAGGTCATGATCCCAGGGTCCTGGGATCGATCCCCGCATCGGGCTCTCTGCTCAGCGGGGAGCCTGCTTCCTCCTCTCTCTCTGCCTGTTTGTGATCTCTGTCAAATAAATAAATAAAATCTTTAAAAAAAAAAAATATGGGTTGTATGTTAAATTTAGCTTCTTTTCTCTCCTTCCCTTGCGAAGAAATGACATTATGAGATAAGGAAGAGGTTAGGAGAAGAGCAAATAAGAAATGGAAATCTTGAGCATGAGATCAGTTATAACTTAGAATGTATTAAAGTTTTTTCTAAAATCTTTTTTACCTATTCAGGTTGTTGCCTTGAAATCCATTATTAAGTGATTCGCTCACTTTTTTCACAGGGATCATTTGAATCCTATTTTAGGACTTATATTTAATAATGGGACATACCTATTTAAATGTTACACATCTGTGGGCAATTCTCTTATTTTTTTAAAAGATTCGGGGCACCTGGGTGGCTCGGTGGGTGAAGCCTCTGCCTTCAGCTTAGGTCATGATCTCAGAGTCCTAGGATCGAGCCCCATATTGAGTTCTCTGATCAGTGGGGAGCCTGCTTCCTCCTCTCACTCTGCCTACTAGTGATCTCTCTCTCTCTGTGAAATAAATAAATAAAATCTTAAAAAAAAAAAGGAAAGATTCTGGGGGCCATGTAAAGCACTAGGATCTTGCAGTCACTTAGCTTAACTCGCTGGAGAGAAAGAACACACTTGCTAAGCTTTTTGAGTCCAGTTTCAAAACTGACTATGTCGGTGTCGAGAATGACCAAACATTGGAGTGTGAGGTGATTTCCTAACAGTGGAAACAATAGAAAGATGGAACAGTGGAAATAATTGTTTAGTGTAATTTAGGATAAGAACAATTCCTTATGCCATAAATGTGGTAAGGTCTCAAGTTTCAAAAATTTAAACTTGACTATGGAAATGGAGTGGTCACAGTTTAAGCTGTCATAGTATAGCTTAAATTTGTTGTGGCTCCAGGCAGTATGTTAACTGCTTTCATAAACCCATCTCACAGGGACTTCGTGAGAAGAGGTACTATTATCCTATGTTACTTAGGTGGACACTGAGGTGTAAAATGTTAGATAACTTTCCCAAATATCATTTAGCTTATGAAGAGATTTTAATATAAATACTTTGACCCAGAAGCTGTGCTCTTAATCACATCTGTAGGAAAATGTTATTTTGTATGTTGAAGTACTTGGAAAAGCAAAGACAGTGTAAATATCATATAATTGTTAAAAGATTATTTTTCTTTCAATTCCTTGACAAGCTCTCTAGTACCTAAATATTTTTTCATTTTATTTTAGTGACACGGATTCTCATGTATCCAGTTCTACCTCAGTTCGATTTTATCCACATGATGTGGTAGGTTTTCCTTTTTTTATAAAATAATGTACATTTGGATTAAGTGGGGACAAATCAGAAAAGTTGAAGTTATAAAATACCACTTTTGTTGAAAACCATGGCAAAATCACCTTTACTGTTCCGTAGTTGATCTCTTCTTGTAAGTTCTTTGTTAGGAAACAAACATAAAACACCATGAAGTTTCCCTAAGCTGTGTATGAATCAGTAATTATACTTTTGAGAATATGTAAAGGTCCATTTACTTACCGATGTCATAATCCAGTTGTGCCATCTTAAAACTTCCCTTTGAAAAGTACAATTTTGGGGGTGCCTGGGTGGCTCAGTGGGTTAAGCCACTGCCTTCGGCTCAGGTCATGATCTCAGGGTCCTGGGATCGAGCCCCATATCGGGCTCTCTGCTCAGCGGGGACCCTGCTTCCCCCCACCCCCGCCTGCCTCTCTGCCTACTTGTGATTTATCTCTCTGTCAAATAAATAAATAAAATATTTTTTTAAAAAAGAAAAGTACAATTTTGAATATTATATTATCTAATTGTTAATTATTACTCATACCAGTGTGTTTGTGTGAAGCTCAGTGATGATATCACTGTGTAAAAAATATATCATGTGAGATACGGTGGGGCTGTTTTAGAAAGATAACACTGCTTTTGCCCTCAAGATGTGTATATTGAACTTAGAAAAGACAAAACAAGTGAAATTATTTTTTTAACTTATTTCACTTAGATTCAGTCAGTTAACATATAAAATGAAATTCTTATATGAAACACATAAGCAATACCTATAAATAAATGTTGTGCCAAAGAGGTTAATTATTAGTGGCTTCCTGAAGAAGATTAGTTGTGAGCTGTGTTTTAAGACCATAGATGTGGGTTGGCATAGAACAATGGTTCTCAGCATTTGGCAATGTCTGAAAACACTTTAACTTGTCACAGCTAGGGGAATGTTACTGGTGTCTTGTGAATGGATAGAAGCCAGGAGTACCATAAAATGTCCTACAGTGGACAGTACAACCCCCAAACAAGGAATTATCTGACTAAAAATACCTGTAGTGCCAAGGTTGAGAAACCTTGGCATAGAGGATGAGAAAAAAGTGTCTGGGGAGGTACTTGTCAATGCTTAGAGACAAAAATATCTATGTTATTTATAGGAAGCAGATTTTCTTGACTATACCCACATATGTGCTTGATAGGTAAAGATTGTCTCTGCTTTTTTGCTGGAGTATATTCCTGGAAACTTCCTAGGAAAGCCAAAAATAGGGAAATGATTGGGGGTTTTTTTGTTGTTGTTTTTTACTATTGAATGGTATGGGAACCTTGGGATAGTGAAATCCTGGCTAGGGTTGTGCTAGATGAGGGAAACTTGAGACTCCTTCAGAGAAAAGGGAAACTGGTGCACTGTTGAGTGGATGAATTAAATCTAAAAGAAATATAATGTGGTAATTTCCTGGATAGCCTCCAAGAGGAGCCTGCCAAAACAAAAGAAAAAAAGGGGGCGTAGGAGGGATTTGAAAACAACAGTGATAAGAGGCTGTAGGAAGACATGAGAGTTGAAGGCCTCGAATCCAATTCAGAGGAGCTTAGGTTTAGCACGGTAATGAAGTTTATACCTTTGAGAAAAGGCCATAGTGGCAGGGCTTAGAGAAGCCACTAATGATTCACATTAAGTGATTTTAAAGGGTTCCCTAGCTCTACAGTCACACGGTGTTAAGATTGCAAACACTTTGCCCAATACAGCTTTTCCAAAGGACCGATTGACTAATTTGCTTTGTTTACTTCCCGTTATCACTTTTGTAGTCTCTAATGATCATAAAATATCTGTAAGGAGTGTAGAGAATTGAGGGGACTTAGATCATCTGCAAGCTTATTGAGTAACCCTTGAATCATGACTTAACTAAAGATACTTTGAGGCTTTCAGTGCTGACTTTCTTTTAGCTCTCTCTTCCACAGATTCGATTGAACAGACTATTGACCATTGATACAGATTTGTTGGAGCAACAAGACATTGATCTAAGCCCTGACTTGGCAGCTACTTATGGTCCAACAGAAGAAGCTGCTCAAAAGGTTAAACACTATTATCGCTTTTGGATCTTACCCCAGCTGTGGATCGGCATTAACTTTGACAGACTCACACTTTTGGCCCTGTTTGATAGGTGAGAATACAATGTGATATTAAGGATATGAGTAGATTTTATTTTTAAATTGAAATGAACCTAATTACCCATTGAGGCTTTTACTTGGTTACCATTTTGGAAAATGTTTTCTATTTTGGTTCTTTTGAGATAAAATTTAAGTTAATAGGGCTCCCAAACATTGACTCTCCTAAATCCATTAAAAACTTTTTTGTGGCAATTTTAGTATGTTTATTTTTAAAAAATCCTTTTTATCATCAGTAAAAATCATGGAACTATACTTAAAAGCCAGAGAATATGAAGTGTTAATGATCATAAGGTTATAGATAATATGACTCTAAATATAAAAGGTATAAGAGGAAACTTCTCTTTCCCTATTTCATAGTACTAGTCTTAATAATGAACAATACAAGTCTATGAAAATTTATGCTTCCTATAGACTGGAATAACAAAGATTGGATTTACTGTCCTATCTGAACCAACAAAAAAAGACAAAATGCCTAAACCAGTTGTTTTCAAGACATTGGAGATAAGACTGCAAAGGACAGTGATTCCTGAGAGATGGGAAAATGCATTATGTGGGTCCTACAGTTGCTCCAGCTTATTGCCTCAAGAGAGTTCCCTGTCTTCCTCGCTGGCTCCGACATAGGGAGAAGGTACTGAAGTGGAGCCCAGCAGACTTCCTGAGTTGAGGAGACAGAGCTTTGAGTACAGGGAGACCCAACACAGCTAGGACAGAATATCAGAGAGAGGACTGCTGTTCACAGAGAGAACCTCAGTTCTGCAGTGGGTCTCTACAACTCTTCAGCAGAGTACGGATAAGTGAATGTATGTGAAGAAACTACCTGAGGCCAGGGTAAGAATCATATGAAAGAAGTAGATGGACAGTGCCTGACACACAGGGATAGGAATAGTGCCTATTCCCACCTGTCTGATTGAAGAAACTCATAATTCATATCTTATGGTACATTGTGTACTCAGGAAATCTTGCCTAAAAAGTGGGGAATAATTAGCCCTAACATGGGCACTGCTTCAGACCCACCAAACAAGTTATAAATGCAAGACCTAAAATGATCAGACTATTTCCAGGTAGCAAGACAAAGTTCAAGAAGATTTATCCAAATCTGAAGATTGTCACCACTGAAAAATGTTCAGTGGCATCCAGTCAAAGGATCCACCATGACATCCAACCAAAGATTACCAGACGTGTAAAGAAACAGTAAAACATGATTTATGAGAGAAATAATGAATCAATCGAAACCAACCTGTAATTGTCACAGATGTTAGAATTAGCTGTCAAAGACATTAAAACAAGTATAATTGTACTCTGTATGTTAAAAAAGTTACGTAGAAACATGAAAGATATTTTATTTTATTTTATTTATTTTAGAGAGCCAGAGAGGAACAGAGCGAAAGTGGGGAGAGGGGCAGCTCAATTAAATTAATGAAACTGTAGCCAGGTTGATTAAGGGGGGAAAAAAGAGAAGAGACAAGATACAAATTGCTTATAACAGGAATGAGATAGGATATCACTACAGATTCTACAGGTGTTATAAGAGGATATTATGATCCGCTACATGTAAATAAATTTGACAATGGACAGATTTCTTGAAAGGTGGAAATCATCATAGTTCATTCTGAAAGATATGGTACCTTAATGGTACTATATCTATTAAATAAATGGAAATTGTAGTTAAACACCTGCCTATAAAGAAAACTCCAGGCCTAAATGGCATCAAAATAATATCCCAAATCAGTTAGGTAGAGAAATGTAGGCTAGGCTTTTTTTTTTTTTTTTAAAGATTTTATTTATTTTTTTTTTCAGAGAGATAGAGAGAGTACAGGCAGACAGAGTGGCAGGCAGAGGCAGAGGGAGAAGCAGGCTCCCTGCGGAGCAAGGAGCCCGATATGGGACTCTATCCCAGGACCCTGGGATCATGACCTGAGCCGAAGGCAGCCGCTTAACTGACTGAGCCACCCAGGCATCCCGAGAAATGTAGGCTTTTCAACAAATGGTCTAGGGACCATTCGATTTTCATGTCAATAAAAACTTTTATACTTATATTGCACCATATTAGAAAACTATGGAAATTAACTCAAAATGGATCATAGGTCTAAATTAAAATCTAAAGCAGAATTCCTTGAGCCAAACAAAACAGTAAGAGGAAATTTTTGTGACCTTGGGGTAGGCAAAATTGTATAGATGTGACAGCAAAAACAACAAACCAAGTTGATAAACTGAATTCATCAAAAATTAAAAACTAACAGGGACGCCTGGGTGGCTCAGTTGGTTAAGCAGCTGCCTTCGGCTCAGGTAATGATCCCAGCATCCTAGGATCGAGTCCCACATCGGGCTCCTTGCTCGGCAGGGAGCCTGCTTCTCCCTCTGCCTCTGCCTCCACTCTGCCCGTGCTTGTTCGCTCTCTCTCCCTCTCTCTCTCCGACAAATAAATAAATAAAATCTTCAGAAAAAAATTAAAAACTAACAGAAGCGTTAGGGGAGCACATGTTCAGTGATGAGGACTACAGATGGTAAGTTATGCGGCAGAACTGCTGACGGTCACTGGATTTGACAAATCTGGACTTCCGCAGCTGCAATAGAAAAACGAATGAGAATGCCAGTGTATTGATTCAAAAGTACTGCTGAACTTGTTTTCATCTGAGAAGACTATAAAATGATTTAGTACAGAGGTGTTTGTGAATTAGGTCAATTGATGATTATGAATAAGGCATTGACTTAATGAAAAAGCAAGTTAATAAAAAACAACTTAATTTTTAAAAAGTTAAAATTTAAATAAAAAGCAAGTTATGATTGTGAAAATAATTCTTTACCTATTCTAGAAAATTTAAAAATGTATAGGAAGATTTTTTTTCTTTTTTTTAGTTTTTAAATTTAAACATATAATGTAACCCCACCACCCTCTCCCAACACCCCCACCCCCACCCCCCTCAGTTTGTTTTATGACATTAAATTAAAAGAGACAAAAAAGTCTCTTTTGGTTTGTCGCCCTCCCGGTCCCATCTTTTTAAGACAAGAAGAGGCCAACCATAATTCTTCTACCCAGAGAGAACATTACTAGTAGTATCATTTTGATATATTGTCTTTTTTAACCTATATGTGTATGCTTCTAAATAACAACTTATATCTTCCTATGCATACCGTTTTATGCCCTGCTTTCTTTGTATAGCAAATATACTGAGCATGTTTCCATGTTGGTAAGTGTTTTTTAAAAACAAGACTTTTAGCAGGTATCTAGCATTTTATGAATAAAATTTCCCCAAGTAATGAGATAGATTCTTATTTTTTGGTAGGACAAAAAATCATCTTCATTGTTATATGTAATATCTGGGTCATCACATTGTTTAATTTAGTCAGTTTAATAAAATACAGAACCGTCTCAGCAGCTTTGATAGAGACAACATTGATGGTTTTTTATTACTGCCTTCATTTTCAATATATGTAATAGCCTATATTTAAGTAATTCTAGTAAATTAGTTTTGAGATTATTTCAGATGGTTTCAAGATGCGGAAAATGAAATCACTTGGTATCAACATTTGGTTACAAACTTTGTCATATAATATTCTAGAAACTTTTGAGATTTTGCTTTTTAAATCTGTTCTTTGTTCTTTGCATGTCCTTTTCAAGTTGGTTACTTAGTTATTAAGCAACAAATGTTACAAAAAAGCAGATGTTAAAGAAGAGTAAACTTTTGAAACAGAAATTAAAACTAATGTTAAGTCTTTAATTAGAACTTCACTTACTATAGCATGCTTTATCTCTACATAAGGTTTTTTGTTAATTTTAAATATAAACTAGTTTCTCTTTCAGTATGTGCTAAAACCTTATTCAAAACCAGTACAAGAAAAGCATGTCAGCAAGCAAGTATGAACTTCCCTTTTTTCACTCTCATTTCTTATATTGATGACATACTTACTCATAAATTTTTCTGTCTACAGAAATCGTGAAATTCTGGAAAATGTGTTAGCTGTCATCCTGGCTATTCTTGTGGCTTTTTTGGGATCCGTTCTTCTCATACAAGGCTTCTTCAGAGATATCTGGGTCTTCCAGTTCTGCCTAGTGATAGCCAGCTGTCAATACTCACTACTAAAGGTACCAGCATCACTCTTCTTTTCAGAATAGGGAATAATATTTGTGTTAAAAGGCAGACGTTTTGTATAATTCATTGCTTTATAGTAAGCTGTTAATTTTTAGCTTTATTTTCCCTAGATGTTTACATTAGCTTCGATAGGGAACAAAGGGGACATAAAAACTTTAAAAAATAATGATATGTAAATGAAGCTTCCTAAGAACTATTTTGGAGGGCTGGTATTAAAATATTTGGGCATTTGTTAAAAATGAGAATTAACATGCTTGAAATTTTTATTTTATTTTTTTAAAGATTTTACTTATTTATTTGACACAGAGCAAGCACAAGCAGGGGAAATGGCAGGCAGGGGAGAAGCAGGCTCCCCGCTGAGCAATGCAGGGCTCGATCCCAGGACCCTGGAATCATGAACTGAGCCTAGGCAGCCACTTAACCCGACTGAGCCACCCAGGCATCCCAGTATTCTTGAAATTTATTTTAAAAATATGAACATCATCTCTCCCACTCCCATATTTTAAGTCTTCTATTCTGTAGATTAAATTTATTAAAATCCATCATTGGTTAGATATAGTAATGGCAAGGCTAGTGTATATGTTCTTTGGGACACTGAAAGCAGAAGATTGATATCCCTTTGCTATTTAAACAGTAGCCAAATGTTATTAATTTTAAGCTTTCTAAAAATGGAAAAAATCAAATACCTAATTTTTCACCTTCCATGCAAAATCAATATGGACTGTTAATATAGACTGTTTCCTTTTCCTTCTGTGCTAGTAAAAACCCTTGCCTGTATTAGTTATCTGCCCAGTATATGCTAACATGGAGAACTCTCCCCCATCCTGAAAACTATTTGTTTAGTTCTTCTCATACTGTTAGCTGTCCTTTCTCTGTTTATAGATACACATCCAGAAAAACTACTGTGTCAACTCCATTTCTTCAAGAACTATCCATGCTTTTTTCCTCATTGCAGTACTGAAATTATAGTCTTTATGGGCTAATAATCTCCAATAGCCAAATCTGTGTCCTTTTTCATTCTTCATTCTTTGTGAGTGCTGTATCATTTAGTACCTAGGAATACTGTCTTCTGTTTTTATATAATCCTCATTTTTGATCTGCCTTTATGCTACTCTGATGATTTTCCTACTTTTCAGATAACTTTAATTTCCTTTGTTGATGTCTCTTTGGTCTTTGGACAACTTCTTAGTTTATAAGAATTTTTTAGGGTTTTATTTGGCCCTCTTTTCAGCTTGCAACTCCTTGCCAGTGAAGTCACTCTCTTTTATTACTTTATTAGTTGCCCCTATATATGAATCATGTCCAGATTTATATCTCAAAGTCTTTATTTTTCTCACAAGCTTTAGTCCTATATACCTAACAGGCAGTTTGGCACATTTTAAAAATAGCACATCGTCATCTTCTGATAAATATTTTTCTTTCCTAGTTCCTTTGCTTTTGACAGTAGTATATTGACTCAAAATCCTAAAGCCTCTCTGTTCCTTACTTCTCAACCCCTAATATCAAGTAATAATAATATTTATATTTATCATAAATTTTTTTTTAAAGATTTTATTTATTTATTTGACAGAGAGAGATCACAAGTAGGCAGAGAGGCAGGCAGAGAGAGGAGGAAGCTGGCTCCCTGCTGAGCAGAGAGCCTGATGCGGGACTTGATCCCAGGACCCTGAGATCATGACCTGAGCCAAAGGCAGCGGCTTAACCCACTGAGCCACCCAAGTGCCCCCTTTTTTCATAAATAATAATATTTATATTTATATATAAAAATATAATACTTGTATTTATTATAATAATAATAGGTCCCTTTGATTAAATTTAGTGATTCTTTGTCAAAATTTCTGGCCTTTATTCTTTCTATTCCAGCCACTATAATCTATCTCTTTTATTACCATAAACTATTTAAATTCATTCCTTTGCTTCAGTCTCTTGTCCCATTAGTTTTGTCCACTGTTTTCAGGTTAATCTGGTTAGAAATGGAAAGGTAAAAGATGACTGAGATTTAAAAAAATTTTTTTTTAGATTTAAAAAATCTAGTTGACTAGAAGAATGGTAATACCATTAACAGAAGAAAGAAAGACTGGACCAGAAGTTTTTAGAGGCCAGATGTTGGAATTGAGTTTAGAGCTTACCTGCTCTCATCCAGCCAAGGGTCACATGCCACACTCACTGCGCTGGTCCAGCATAGACTTGTAGGGTGGTCATAGACCATCCTAGGGAAATTGTTTGGTATCTGTTAGAAATGAGCTGGAACTTGGGAGAAGAGTCATGATTTAGGAAGTGGCTGCAAAATACCTTTTGAATGTTTTTTAAAGAAAGTTGATAAAATCTCTTACAGGGAGATAGCTTAACTTGAGGATTTTGATCTGAAAATTCAGATAATAGGTTTAATACAAATACTATTGAATTATTTAGTAAGTCTTGGAATTTGTGGGCTGAACTAGAATTCTTCTTATGAACTAACCCATATTTTGTGCATATCCTGAATGGAATGGTATCATATAAGAAAGCATTCTACTTCAACTATACTTACATGTAGTAATGAGCCAAGGAGTAAGATAGACTACCTACCATATGCGATTTCGGAAGTGTTAAGCTATTTGCAAATTTTCAATTAATCATAGTAAGCTTAAGAGTCAAGTAAGATTTGACATCTCTTTGATAACACAGTGATACCAGTATCTAGAGTTTTATCTTCTGTTATTTCAACAGATTTAATGTAGGTCACTTCTTAGCTATGGAATATTTTACTTGAAATTATTTCCAGCATTTTGAAAGTTGCTTATAAAGTTACCAGGACCTCAGTAGGATAATCTATCTTTTGTTTCATTTTTAGAGTGTTCAGCCAGATTCTTCTTCTCCCAGACATGTAAGTCACTCTAATATGCCTGTAACTTAAATTCTCTAGCATTCATCAAAACCTTCTTTTGGTCATATGTCAGATTGAATTAAGATGTATTATTTTCTCATCTAGAAAGGGATGATTTATTAACATGAAATAAAATGGTATTCTAATTGTGGAATCTAAATCTCAGTTGAAAATGAGCATAATTTATCTTTTGACAGCCTGTTTCAGGAGGAGGTTACCAATTAAGTAGACATGGTTCCTATAAACTCATAGTTATTTAACAACTTAAATTTAACAAAGTTTGAAGAATAAATCATGAGTAAATATTGAAAAATAGAATTTTGAAGTAAGGAGAACTGTACATTATTTTGCTTAGGTAATCATTAAGAGCAAGAATAAAGAAGTAATAAATTGATCTCTTGTTTAGACCTATGGACACTAAAGAGATTAAAAACCTTATTACTCACTTTGTGACTTTGGAAAGAGTATTAGCTGCTAAACGGTATTTTTTATGAAGTATGATCCAATTTTAGAACTCAGCATAGAGTATTTATTTAAAAGACTAAAAGGGCATTCTCTTTAAAATAGTGCAGAAACAGACTCCAAAAACAGTTTATGATGATGCCTTCTTTCTTGAATATAACTACCTATACACTGGAATACTTAATAGTGACTGTAGATGAGCAAAACAGAACAGGGAAGCAAATTATTTTCTTTCAACTGATTTTTTAATACGCTTTTGAATGCTTTTGAAGTGAATGATATATGGCAGCTTTTTTTTTAACTTCAAATTTTAAACTTCACATTTTGACATAATTTGAAAAGTTGCAAGGCTCGTGCAAAAAATTCTTGATGCCATTCACCCAGATCCCTGTGTGAACATTTACCGTATTTGCCTATTTCCTTCCTAGTTTTTTCCACCACCCCTGCCCCACCCCGTCCATTCCACACATGCTTTTCTGAGAGTGGATTGTAAACACGGTGCCCCTTTACCTCTAAATACACCTATGTATTTTCCTAGAAACAGAGGCATTCCTTTACATGATTAATTTCAATATAATTATTAAAATCAGGACATTGAACATTGATAGAATACTATTTTCTAATCTACAGATCTTATTTAGGCATTTCCTGTTGACTCAGTTGGCAATAGTAAATTCCTGAATATGCATTTACTGTTTTTAGCCTCCTTTAATCTGGAACAGTTCCTCAGTATGTGTCTTTTACAATATTGACACTTTGGATGGGTACATGCCATTTATTTTGTAGACCATCCCTTAATTTGAGTTTGTCTGATGTTTTCTTCTTGATTAGATACAGGATATGCTTTTTTGGAAGGAAAATTATGAAAGTGATGTGTTTTTCTCAGTGCATCATTTCAGGAAGCATGTGATGTTGATTCATCCTTTTATTGGTGATGTTAACTTTCATTTTTGGCTGAGGGTAGTATCTGCAGGGTTTTTTCAAACTCCACAGTATTAACATTTGAGGATGGACACTTCTTTGTTGAGAATCTATGCGAGGGAGGGATGCTGTCCCGTACATTACAGAATGTTTAGCATTATCTCTGACTTCCATCCACTAGATGCCAGTAGCACACTCCCCAGTTGTGACAACCAGCATGTGTTTAGACATTGCCCAGTGTCCTCTAGGGGGCAAAATTCCCTCCCACTCCCTTGAGAACCACTAATTATTGTAATGTTACCATTTTTCTCCTGGAGTTAATAAGTGTCTGGTAGGGAGCTATTTGGGGATTTCATATATGTCCCCTTGCCCCGTAAACTTCCACCTACTTGTTTTCAGTAAAAATCTATTGATATTTCTTGCCCAAATCAGTTATCATTTGATGGTTGCCAAATAGTGATTTTCTAATTCCATCATTCCTTCCACATTTGTCAGTTGACTTTTTGCTATAAGGAAGAACTTTTCCTTCTGTGTTTACTTATTTGTATTGGTATGGATTCATATTTTATTCAGTGAACTATAATATTACTAAAGTTTATTTTGAGGCACAAATTATCCCTGATTTGGCCACTGGGAGCCCACCAAGCTGCCCTCCCTGTCTTTTTGACATATCCTTATCAGTCTTTTCAATACTTCGTTGCTTTTCACAAAAGTATGTTCCAGGCTCATCTATATATACTTTCCCTACCCTAGGCCAAAACCAGCCTTTTCTCTGTGAAGGCCCCGAGTTTTTTAGTCAATAATGTTATTTATAAACTAAGATCTTGAGGCTAGTAATCTTTATTCTAGAATGTCATTGCTTCTAGGTCCTCTCAATGGCTAAAGCTAGGAAATATATTTGTGTATATACATATGTGCATGCATACATGTGTACACACATCTTCTGTCGATTTGTGTGTGTATTAAAAATGATAAGTTCATATTGATACCTCTGTCAGTCCAGCGTCGCAGGGTTCAGCCTCTTCTTCTTCCTTCCCGTATTTGTGATTTCCTTCTGCCACAGTCAGAAACTTGGCCTCCACATGGATATATTTTGAATCCTTAGAATATAAGCTACCGAAGATCTCAATAACTAGTTGTGAGTCTTAAAATCAGCTAACCTTTCTTTTCTAAATATCATTTTCAGGGCCATAATCGTATCATTGCCTACAGTAGACCAGTTTATTTCTGTTTGTGTTGTGGTCTTATTTGGCTCTTGGATTATGGTAGCAGAAACCTTACTACAACCAAGTTCAAATTATATGGAATAACTTTCACTAATCCACTGGTGTTTATATCAGCCAGGGATTTAGTTATAGGTGAGTCATCTTTAAAGTGTTTCAGATCTTAACATTAATTTATTTGTACTATAGTTCTCTAATAAATAGATCAATTATATAGTTAAAAATGGTTTTAATAGGCTTACTTTGCTATTTATTGTAATCCTCTCAGTGAGGAACAAAACTATTTGAATGAAAAAGTTAATGATGAATAAATATTATAGTAATTCTTCTGTTCTCAAGGAGATGTGATGGAAATTTTCCTTTGGATTCTGTATCTCAGATAACTATATGAAAATGGTTGAAGTAATTTTAAAAGCTATTCTTTATCATTGAAAAAATTATTTAATACCCAAGCAATTACATAGGAATAATTTAAAATAATTTTTTTTTAAAAAATTGCTTACCGGTTTATATTCATTTTGGATTTTTTAATCACATATGCTCCTAAAATGAACAAAAGGATAGATGTTGTGTAAATGTTTTTAATATGCCTTTCTTTTCTTCTGTAGTGTTTACACTCTGTTTCCCAATAGTATTTTTCATTGGTCTCCTGCCTCAGGTGAATACATTTGTAATGTACCTTTGTGAGCAATTGGATATTCATATCTTTGGTGGTAATGGTGAGTAGTTCCTTTTAAAAATTACAGATTCTAGTATTACTTTTACAGATTATTAAGTAATAAAGTAACATTAAAATACCTTAACAGTAGAATTGAAATTAGAAAGAAAAAGGAAATTATTTAATAATTAAAGGCTGAGCAGGAATTACTTTGTAGATAGAAAGAAGTAGTCAAGTCTGTCACTTTATTGAAAGATCCAGGAATAATGGAGTTACTTTATAAGAAATGATCAAGTACTGTTGTCTAAAACTAAAAGTTGTGGTCAGTTTAGATGGTGTCTTCATAGACCTATGAAGTATTTATAAAGGTTATATATCCCAAATAGATTGACCCATGATACATGGCATTATATTTGGATTTTGAACTAGTATGTGTATTTGGTATGTCTCTGAATATGGTTTCAGAGCACTGTTATTTCTTTAGAATGGAAACACCAAAATCAGATGCTTTTAGCAAAAGTATTATCCTAAATAAGATTTTTAGAAGTATGTCTGTGTTTTGAAAAATTTTTGAAGGGGAATGAATGAAGACTGGGCCGGTCTAAATTTAGCATAGCTTAATGGGTAGAAGGCTGTTTTCAGTATTTAGGGTATGAAGGGTACTTAGGGTAGGTAATTTATAATAGTGAGCTTCACCATATTGTTACAAACTTGTGCAAGATTCTAGTTTTTTAATAACTCCTAAAGAAGATTTTTTCCTGTAGGTTTTTTTCATGGTTATCATATAAAATTACTATGAACAAAATCTGTTACCCATATTTTAAAAATAAAGGAGAGCTATTTTAGCTGTCCCCTAGTCCTTATTATTAATAATCCCATTGAGTCTGTTTTTTTCACTTGTAAGAATAGAATTAAAGAAATTGTTTTTATCCTTTATTAAAGCGTAGTTGATGTTGGCATACAGTATTCTATCCGCTCAGGTATAGGATGCAGCGATTCAGTAATTTCATACACTAAAAAGATGCTTACCCCGTACGTGTAGTTATCATCTGTCACTCTTCAAAGTTATTACAATATTATTGACTGTATTCCCTATGTTATACTTTACATTCTGTGGCTTATTTATTTTACAACTGGAAGTTTGTCTCTTTATCCCTTTTACCTATTTTGCCCAGCCCCGCCCTGGTTCTCAGCCACCGGTTTGTTATGTGTTTGTGAGTCTGTTTCTGTTTTTTGTTGTTGTTGTTTTTTAGATTCTACATGTTAGTGAAATCATATAGTATTTGTCTTTTTTTTTTGTCTGACCTGTTTCACTTAGGATAATGCCCTGTCGGTCCACCCACGTTGTTGCAAGCGGCAGTATTTCAGTCTTGTTTGTGGCTGAGTCTTTATCCATTCATCTGTTGATGGACACTTAACTTGCTTCCATATCTTGACCATTACAAATAATGCTGCAATAAACATAGGAGTGCATGTATCTTTTTGAATTAGTGTTTTCATCCTTTTTGCGTAAATAACCAGAAACAGAATTAACTGGATCATATGGTAGTTCCATTTTTAATTTTTTTGAAGAACTTCCATACTGTTTTCCTTAGAGGCTGCACCAATTTACATTCCCATGAACAGGTGTATGAGTGTTCCCATTTCTCCACATCCTTGCCAACACTTGTTTTTTCTTGTCTTTTTGATGGTAGCCACTCTGGTAGGAGCTGATAGCTGATCGTGGCTTTGATTTGCATTTCCTTCTTTAGAAAAATGTCTTTTAAGGTCTTCTGTATATTTTAATCAGATTGCCTAATGGGTTTTGCCCATGTTGAGTTGTATGAGTTCTTTAGATATTTTGGATGTTACCCCTTTATTGGATGTGTCATTTGCAGGTATCTTCTTCCATTCAGTAGGTTGCCTTTTTGTTTTGCTCCTAGTTTCCTGCACTCTGCAAAAGCTTTTTGAGTTTGATGTAGCCCCGATTGTTTATTTTTGTTTTTGTTTCCTTTGCTTGAGGAGACAGATCCCAGGAAAATATTGCTAAGGCTGATGTCTAAGACATTACTATCTGTGTTTTCTTTTAAAAGTTTTATGATTTCATGTCTTACATTTTAAGTCTTTAATCCATCTTGAGCTTATTTTTGTGTGTGGTTTAAGAAAATGTTACAGTTTCATTCTTTTGTTTATAGCTGTCAAGTTTTGATGTGGATCTGTTTTTTTGTTGTTAGTAATTAGTCAGATCTGTACTTTGTGAAAATTAATTGACACACGGTAATGCAAATTTACTTCTTTGGGTAACATAGGTTCTGTTTATAGAGCCTAATATCTTTTGATGAATATTTTATACATTTCCAGTTCTTTTAAGTCTCTGCCAGCTTCATTTTCCCATACTTTTGTAAATAATAAGATATAGTCTCAAAGCATAATATAGGTTCAGTTTTTTCTGCCATGTATAAATATTCATTACTTACATTACTTATATTTTGTCTTTTATCAAAAATTGTGGGTAGTAAACCTTTGTCATTTCACAATCTTTTCGAAGGATAGGATGATGTAACTGAATTTGACAAAGCTGAATTTTTAAAAGTCAAATGAGTACATATTTCATTGTAGTCAATATTATAGCATTTTAAATACTTTTAAGATGTGTTTTTTCCATAAATGTCTATAAAATACTAATTTTTTCCCCTTTCCTGTCCAGCCACTACAAGCTTGCTTGCAGCACTTTACAGTTTTATCTGCAGCATTGTGGCAGTAGCCTTACTGTATGGATTGTGCTATGGCGCTTTAAAGGTGAGCAATACATTATGGTACACTTTTGTCTTTAAGGCTGTTTTTCTATATCAAGTTTGTTTTAAATTGACTAATAATGATTTAAGCTCCCATTCCCACATTCTCCCTGCAGCCAAGCACTGATTTCCGTGATCTTCATATATTGAGCATTATTCTCATTCTCATTTACTTTGAATTTAAAAGCAGTTTTATGGTTAACCATTATTAAAAGTAAATCCTTTTCCATGTAGTAGTAATCATGGGTTAATATTAGAAACAATTATTAAAAAAAGGTTGTCTGGGGTAGAGGTGGTCATGGTAGTAATAGAATATGAAATTAATCTTGGATTTTTACTTAAGGATACATATAACTGCTATTGACATCAAGATATCTTAAGATGTGTGAATACAAGTGCAAGGACCGCAATTTAAGATACATTCTAGTAAAAATTTAGTGCACTGAAATTTAACGTTATTATTGGCTTAGAAGGATCTGGATGAGCCTTAATTCACTCTATGTTGAAAAGATTGCTACCAAGTTGTAAACATAAAAATTTTTAATTTCTTGCGAACAACTCTCAGCACCTATTATTATTATTTTTATTTTTTATTCTATTTTTTAAAGATTTTATTTATTTATTTGACTGAGAGAGACAGAGAGAGAGAGGGAACACAACCAGGGGAGGGGCCAAGGGAGAAGCAGGCTTCCTGAGCAGGGAACCCAATGTGGGTCCCAGGACCCTGAGATCATGACCTGAGCCGAAGGCAGATGCTTAACGACTGAGCCACTGAGGTGCCCTATTTTTTATTTTATTTTATTTTTTTTAAGATTTTATTTATTTGTCAGAGAGAGAGAGAGAGAGAGAGAGAGAGCGAGCGCACAAGTGGACAGAGTGGCAGGCAGAGGCGGAGAGAGAGGCTCCCTGCCGAGCAAGGAGCCCAATGCAGGACTCGATCCCAAGACCCTGGGATCATGACCCTAGCTGAAGGCAGCAGCTTAGCTGACTGAGCTGCCCAGGCGTCCCTACCTATTTTTATTTTTATCATTAATGCAAGATAGTCAGAGAATGATAGGGTGGAAAGGACTAGAAAAGTGGCTTACAGCATCCTCTTTTGCATCATGTATTCAGTAACATTTAGGGAGTGTTCGCTGTGTTCCCAGGACTGTGCTAAACACTATTTCCTGTTTTTAAGTTGCTTGTCTGTTAGCTGTGATTAAATAAGTCAGCCACCACTTTCAGCAGAGGATGATGAAGGCTGTGAAAATGGAATGGTACAGGTATATAGGTCATCACTTTATTTAGCCAAGAGAGATTAAAGATAATTTTCCAAGGGGTAGCTTTTTAACCAGTATTTGACAGACAAATAGATATCAGCTAGTTGAAACAAGGGATGGAGAGCCATGGAGTTGTCAAGATAGTGTGGGGCATACAGGAAACGGCCAATAATTTTGAATTGCTGGAGGTTTGGGTGCATGAGGAAAGATGGCCTTCAGGAAGACTGGAAAGATAAACAGTGGCTAGATTATGAAATACCTTACCCTGAATGTACTGGAGGGAGATGAAAAACCGTCATAATTTTCTTTTTTTTAAAGACCACCGGAATATTTGAGGTAAGGTAAAGAAATGATCAGTATGTGTTTCAGAAAGACTACCTGGTCTCTGGTGTGAAAGGACATTGAAATATAAGCAGGAAGGATCAGAAGTGGAGAGTTGTATTACAATCTTGAAATTAGGAGGGACCTACTAAAAATGGATTCAGTGAATATATTTAGGGACTCTATGGATAAAGAGAGAAAAGCCAGAAGATGGTCCAGCATGACTTCTGGGTAGGCTCTGCCTTGAACAGCTGGTCAAATAGTGATACTAGTCCCTTTGATGGGAAATCTTTGAGAGTGAAGAAGGTGGTTGTTTACAGACAGATACATTCATTTGATGATTTTATGGGGTATCCGGAGATGCATAGTAGGTAGTTATATGTAGAAAGGCTTAAAGTAATGATTAAAAGACTTAGGATTCATCAACTAAATGAAAGTGTAAGTAAAAGACTGCTCACCTGGACTGACAACCGAGGAAATGGTTATAGGTAGACCACTGGGAAATACAAGTATTTAACTGATGGATAGAACAGAGTCCCACAAAGGAAACGTGAGAGGCAGGATTGTCTGAAAAAACTTTTTATTGAATTTGGCAGTTAACGGGTTATTGGTGACTTCAACAAAACAGCTTTTTGGTGTTTAGGCCGAGGAAGCTAGATTAATACAAGGCTGGGTTTGAATAAATATTAAGGAAATATAAGCTTTCTAAACGTGTACATAATGGGGGTTGTTTTCAGGTTTTTATTTTTTAAAAAGATTTGATACTTGATTGGATTTAAAAGAGGAGCAGGAAATCCAGTAGAGAGGGAGACACTTGATGGAGCTAAGCCCAGGAGAAGTTGGAAGTAAGATCCAAGTGCAAGCTTCTCCCAGGTTCACCACCTATAAACCGTCCTAGCATACAGGAGTCATGTTTTAGACATTGAGAGATTATTTGGAAGTTTGAAATCATAGACGGTTAACAGTGCAATAAGTTTTCTAGCCCAGTGTACAAAGGGATGTTTAACTCTTAATTATGTAGTAGCAGAACAGCAATTATAAAACTGCCGAATAGAACCCTGTATCCTAAGGCAGGCAGGAAGATAGGTTATTTTCCTCTTTTGTTGGTTATGGTGTTCATTACACTATTTTAGTTTTATATATCACCCATTACAATAAATCTGCAGATTTAGATCGGATTTTTATGTGCTAATGTGGAATGATTGTGAAGATAAAACTTTTTTTTCAAGATTTATTGAAGTATAATCAACAGATAAAATGATAAGATATTAAAAGTATATGTGATGATTTGATTCACTGTGAAAGGATTCTCCTCAACAAGTTGATGCATTTATCACCTCACGTATTTGTTTTGTTTTGTTTTGGTGAGAGCATTTAAGTTCCACTCTTTTAGCAAGTTTCAGTTCTGCAGTACAGTGTCCCCCGTCATAATCATTATGTTATACATTAGATTCTCAGACCTTACTCATCCTTTTAAAAAAATTTTAAGTTTATTTAAATTTTTAATTGAGTATAATTTGACATATCATTAGTTTTAGATGCACAACATAATTTGATATTTATATGTATTGTGAAATGATCACAATAAGTCAACATTGCTCGGCACACAGTTACAAAGTTTTTTGTGTGTGTATCCTGATGAGAACTTTTTTTTTAAATTTTTTTTTTAAGATTTTATTTATTTATTTGTTAGAGAGCGAGCGAGCACAGGCAGACAGAGAGGCAGGCAGAGGCAGAGGGAGAAGCAGGCTCCCTGCCGAGCAAGGAGCCAGATGTGGGACTCGATCCCAGGACCCTGGGATCATGACCCGAGCCGAAGGCAGCTGCTTATCCAACTAAGCCACCCAGGCGTCCCCTGATGAGAACTTTTAATGTCTTACTCCTAGCAACTTTCAAATAAGCAATGCTGTCTTATTAAATACGTGACTTAGTTATCCTATAGCCAGAAGTGTTTGTACCTTTTCACCTTCGCTCATCTCTCACACCCCCCACCTAGACCTTTATTGAGAGTTTATACTCTAACTCCTTTTTTTAAAATTTGTTTTTATTTTTTATTAACATATAATGTATTATTTGCCCCAGGGTTACAGGTCTGTGAATTATCAGGCTTACACACTTCACAGCACTCACCATAGCACATACCCTCCCCAATGTCCATAACCCAACCACCTTCTCCCTACCCCCCTCCCTCTGGCAACCCTCAGTTTGTTTTGTGAGATTAAGAGTCTCTTATGGTTTGTCTCCCTCCCGACCCCATCTTGTTTCATTTTTTTCCTTCCTTATCCCCCGAACTCCCCACTTTGCCTCTCAAATTCCTCATATCAGGGACATCATATGATAATTATCTTTCTCTGATTGACTTATTTTGCTCAGCATAATGCCCTCTAGTTCCATCCACATTGTTACGAATGGCAAGATTTCATTTCTTTTGATGGCTGCATAGTATTCCATTGTGTATATATGCCACATCTTCTTTATCCATTCATCTGTGGATGGACATCTAGGTTCTTTCCATAGTTTGGCTATTGTGGACGTTGCTGCTATAAACATTTAGGTGCATGTGCTCCTTCGGATCACTACGTTTGTATCTTTAGGGTAAATACCCAATAGTGCGATTGCTGGGTTGTAGGGTAGCTCTATTTTCAACTTTTTGAGGAGCCTCCGTGCTGTTTTCCAGAGTGGCTGCACCAGCTTGCGTTCCCACCAATCATACTCTAACTCTTTTACCAACCTTTCCATATTTCCCGCACCTCCCAGTTCCTGGCAGCCACTTTTCTGTTCCTGTTTCTATGAGTTCGACTTTTTTCCTTTAAAAAAAAATTCATGTATATATGATACTATACATTACTTGTCTTTTGTCTGCCCGGCTTACTTCAATTAGCATAATGCCATCCAGTTTCATCCATGTTAGTATAAATGATAAGATTTCCTTCCTTTTTAAGGTTGAGCAATACTCCTGTCTGTGTGTGTGTGTATATATATATCACATTTTCATGTGTGTGTGTTTTAATAAGAAGGAAGATAATATCCCCCAAAATGGATGTTTCCTTTGTGCTTTTGTTTTTGTTTTTGAAATACATCCAATGGCTTGTATATATATAGAATAATGCTGGAAGAATATGTAAGAAATTGATAACTGTAGTTACTTCTAGGCAGCTAGATGCATTGGAGACATTATTGCATACAGTTAGGAATGGTTTGTTTTTTTTTTTTAATCTATTCACTAATACAGACTTTTACATTTATTATTTCTTGGTATCTGCTTTCCTTGTGTTTACTCTTTCATTAGTCCTTGACCTTTTTGGCTCATTAAAAGCTAAATTTTTTTAAAAAATAACTTTAATGCATTCTAGTAATGGGTGTATACTTCCTAATGTTTTCATATTTTTAAGAGATTGTTAGAATTTGGACCATTACAGAGTAAAGAGAAAATGTTCAAACCCACTACAGTGGGTAGAGCAAACCCATCTTTTAATCTTTTGAAGTAGGTCAACTTCCCTTTTGTTTTTGGTAGTTACTGAATTTTCTCCCACTTCTGAATCAGAGTTCACTGAAAACTCAGAGCTGGTTGGGTTTGTTTTCCTTTTTATTTTTTTAGTTGGTGATTCAGTAAAGGTTGTAGTTACTACTTTGAAATATTCCCGAGTTATTTTGAATGTGTGATTATTATAAATTATTGATCTAAGTACGTGATTTTGAGATCAATTTAAGAATGCTTTTCCTTTGTCTGAGAGCAGTAAAAAGTAGTGTCAAACATTTGTCAGATAAAGGCAGTGATCTTTAGTTTTCTCCAAACCCTTGTTTTGTTTTAATTGAGGAAAAATTTACATAGAGTGAAATCCATGACACTTATTCACAAATTTGACAAGTTTTAACAAATGTATATACCTGGGTAGTACATATCCTTCTCAAAATGTAGTTCCATTACCACAAGAAATTTCCCTCATGTTCCTTTTTCAGTCCCTCCTGCCTCAACCACTTTTACAATTTGGGGTTCTTGAACTTCACATAAATAGAATCATACCTCTTTTGTAGCTGATGTATTTTGTTTAATAATAATGTTTCAAGATCCTTATTGCAGGAAAATATCCCATTTAGTTTTAAATCGTTCCTACTCCCATTGTATGCGTATGTCAGCTTCTCTGCTGTCCTTGAGGGGAACATCTGAGTTGTTCAGAGTTTAGGAATTTTTTTTATTAAGATTTTATTTATTTATTTATTTGACACAGAGAGCCAGCACAAGCAGCAGGAAGGGATAGAGGGAAAAGGAGAAGCAGGCCTCCTCACTGAGCAGGGAGCCAGACTTGGAGCTCGATTCCAGGACCCTGGGATCACCACCTGAGCTGAAGGCAAAAACTTAACAGACTGAACCACCCAGGCGCCCCTGGAGTTTAGGAATAGTGTGAATAAAGCTGCAATGAACACACATATGTTTTAATTTTACTTGAGTAAATCCCAGAAATGGAATTGCCAGTTTTCTAAAGCAGCTGTTCTGGACATCTTTTTATTAGTTTTCATGTTTACTTACATTGTACATGTATATCTTTCAAAGGATCAAATATTTCTACAGGACTTATCACCAGAAACAACCATCTCCTACCTCTTTATCCCTTCCTTAGAGTTACCACTTTCAGGGGCACCTGTGTGCCTCAGTGGATTAAAGCCTCTGCCTTTGGCTCAGGTCATGAACCCAGGACCCTGGGATCGAGCCCTGCATCGGGCTCTCTGCTCAGCGGGGAGCCTGCTTCCTCCTCTCTCTCTCTCTGCCTACTTGTGATCTCTGTCAAATAAATAAATAAACTCTTCAAAAAAAAAAAAAAAAGAGTTACCACTTTCAGTTCTTTGAGTTGATTCTTTTGGTATTTGTTTCCTGGTGTCTAAGTAACTGACTTATACTTATATTTTGTCAAGTTTTACGCATCATCCATGGACCGAGCTTTATGGGAGTTGTAGGCTTAACTTTCTTTAATCCCTCGCTGCACGTATCAACCACACGTGGTATTCCTTGTCTCTCTCATAAGCCTGATATATTTCCCTTATCACTGTGCAAATGCTACTCCAACATACATCTCATTTTCTCTTTTACTTTTTTCCTTATGTGTTTATCTCTCTTTCATTCTCAGACTGCTGTATTATTTAACTTCCTTCTCAGTAGATCCAGACATCAGGCAGTCCAGTTCCTGGCTCCACCACCTAATTGGACAAATTACGTGAACCCTTTGTGCCTGAGTCTCTCATCTATAAACTGGGGAGTAATAGTTCATGTCTCCAAGGATGATCTTAATAATTAATTTAGGAAATACTTAGCAAAGAGCTAAGAATGGGGCTTGACACATAGTGTTCAGTGTGATGATAATGACATTTTGATGCAGCCATTACAAAAATGTCTGTATGTTGTAATGGGTAACAATTTTGAAGACTTCATTATTTAAAAAAAAAAAAGCCAAAAAAACCAAATTATGTAATAAACTACTATTGGGATACTCACACCTATCATTTCCCCTTCTTGAACACCAGAGAAAGAAGAAGGAATAGAATGCTATTTACTTACTGGCCATACTTAAGAACTACTGACTATTCCTTTCATCAGTATGATCCACTCTTTGCCAGGCACCAGGCTAGTAGAATCCAGAAATAGTGCAGTGAGCAGACATTACATGACATATCCACATCCACATGTTTGGTTGGCTTTAGAAGCTAGCCTTTGCATTATTTCTTTTTGGGGAATATGCAGTTCATTTCTCAAGAGCACTGAATGCCTACTCAATTTTCTGGAAGACTGTGAAATAATGGCATATAATGTATGAGCAAAGGTATCAGGATAAAAGCACAGCAATGTCTCTTCTGTTTTATCTAATGTGTTGTACCACGTGTTGTCTTTTCCCTATTCCATTATTATGTAGAATCAACCAAGTTATTTCATTTTCTAAAGGGAGATTGTAGTTTACCATAAACCTTATACCACTTGAAATATCAAAGAAATTGACAGCAGCATGTTATCAGAAGCAAATATATTATCCTTAGCATATAAATAGAGCTTTAGTACCAAAAGAAATCTGAAGATGATCTAGTAGTTAGATTGTAGCTCATCAAAAAGTAGTAACTCTGAATTTATCTGGAATAAAATACTATTAGTAATATGGCTAAAAGTTTTTGGTAAATTTATCTTCCTCCAAAATACTGACATAAAGGAATTACATGATAGATGATTTAAAAAATGCATATTGTTCTATGAAACTTTTTTCCCAACAGGATTCTTGGGATGGCCAGCATATTCCAGTACTTTTCTCCGTTTTTTGTGGTTTATTAGTGGCAATATCCTATCATCTCAGCCGACAAAGCAGTGACCCGTCTGTGCTTTTGTAAGTGAAATCAATTGTTATTGAATTAAAGAAATTTAAATAAGTTTGCATTTCTTTCAAATTTAACTTTCAAGATCTGTTTTCCCACTGCCTTGTCAAGTGCTGTTGACTTAATCTATATTGGGTTTCAAATATATTAATTTTGGATCATTCTAATCAGTTTGGCTGGGAATATTTGTTTGCATTTTCTCTCTTAAGAGGTAGTAAAAATATATTTTAATAAAAATAATCTCTTTGTATGCTTATTTATAGCATTGTAAACTCTTTAGACATTATCATTTGCTAACGTTTAAATATACTTGGAATGCTTGATTTTTTTTTTTTTTAAGATTTATTTATTTGAGAGAGTGAGAGAGTGAGTGAGCATGCGTGCATGAGTGGGAGGGGCAGAGGGAGAGAGAATCTCAAGCAGACTCCTTGCTGAGTGTGGGAGCCCAACATGGGGCTTGATCTCAAGACCCTGAGGTCAGGACCTGAGCAGAAACCAAGAGTTGGATGCTTAACCCACTGTACCACCCAGGCATCCCTGGAACACTTATTTTTTATCATAAACTTCATTTGTCATTTGAAGTACAGGTTATCAGGCTATGAATATATTTTTTATTAATTCTTTCTTTTTCTTTTTTTAATTTAAAGCTCTTTGGTGCAATCCAAGATTTTTCCAAAAACAGAAGAGAAAAATCCAGAAGACCCTCTGTCTGAAGTAAAAGATCCACTGCCTGAAAAACTTAGAAATTCTGTTGTAAGTTTTAGCTTTTTATAGTTACCTGAAGGATGTAAATTTTAGACAGTTCATCATTTTATATAATGAAGGCCTTTTGAAATTGGGGAAAATGTGTGAACATTATATTATTGACTTATTATTGAATTATTGACTGCCTTTATGTCAAATTTTAACCTGTTAAGAAATGCTCATTTCTCAAAGGTTATTTCTATGTAAAAGAGTATGCTAAACATTCATTTTCTGAGTAGGTAAAATGAAGTAATTTCATTGTTTATAGAATTCTTAATCTTAATCAGTTTAAGCTAGGATTTGAGAGATGCATATTTTTTTTTCAGAGCTCTCAGTTTTGTTTTTTTTTTATTTAAGCTTTTTTTATTTAAACATACAATGTAACCCCACCACCCTCTCTCAAACCCTCTCCCCCCCCCAACCCCCCTCAGTTTGTTTTATGACATTAATAAAGAGTCTCTTTTGGTTTGTGTCCCTCCCGATCCCATCTTGTTTCATTTTTTCTTTTCCTACCACCTCAACCCCCACCCCTGTTGCATCTCCACTTCCTCATATCAGGGAGATCATGTGATAGTTGTCTTTCTCCAGTTGACTTATTTCGCTAAGCATAATACGCTCTAGTTCCATCCCTGTCATCGCAAATGGTAGGATTTCATTTCTTTTGATGGCTGCATAGTATTCCATTGTATATATATACCACTTCTTCTTTATCTATTCATCTGTTGATGGACATCTAGGTTCTTTCCATGACTTGGCTATTGTGGACATTGCTGCTATAAACATTCGGGTACACGTGCCCCTTTGGATCACTACGTTTGTATCTTTAGGGTAAATACCCAGTAGTGCAATTGCTGGGTCATAAGGTAGCTCTATTTTCAACTTTTTGAGGAACCTCCATGCTGTTTTCCAGAGTGGTTGCACCAGCTTGCATTCCCACCAACAGTGTAGGAAGGTTCCCCTTTCACCACATCCTCGCCAGCATCTGTCATTTCCTGACTTGTTCATTTTAGCCATTCTGACTGGTGTGAGGTGGTATCTCATTGTGGTTTTGATTTGTATTTCCCTGATGCCCAGTGATGTGGAGCACTTTTTCATGTGTCTGTTGGCCATCTGGATGTCTTCTTTGCAGAAATGTCTGTTCATGTCCTCTGCCCATTTCTTGATTGGATTATTTGTTCTTTGGGTGTTGAGTTTGCTAAGCTCTTTATAGATTTTGGATACTAGCCCTTTATCTGATATGTCATTTGCAAATATCTTCTCCCATTCTGTCAGTTGTCTTTTGGTTTTGTTGACTGTTTCCTTTGCTGTGCAAAAGCTTTTAATCTTGATGAAGTCCCAATAGTTCATTTTTTCCCTTGCTTCCCTTGCAATTGGCGTTGTTCCTAGGAAGAAGTTGCTGTGGCTGAGGTCGAAGAGGTTGCTGCCTGTGTTCTCCTCAAGGATTTTGATGGATTCCTTTCTCACGTTGAGATCCTTCATCCATTTTGAGTCTATTTTCGTGTGTGGTGTAAGGAAATGGTCCAATTTCATTTTTCTGCATGTGGCTGTCCAATTTTCCCAACACCATTTGTTGAAGAGGCTATCCTTTTTCCATTGGATGTTCTTTCCTGCTTTGTCGAAGATTAGTTGACCATAGAGTTGAGGGTCTATTTCTGGGCTCTCTATTCTGTTCCATTGATCTATGTGTCTGTTTTTGTGCCAGTACCATACTGTCTTGATGATGACAGCTTTGTAGTAGAGCTTGAAGTCTGGAATTGTGATGCCACCAACTTTGGTTTTCTTTTTCAATATTCCTTTGGCTATTCGAGGTCTTTTCTGGTTCCATATAAATTTTAGGATGATTTGTTCCATTTCTTTGAAAAAATTGGATGGGATTTTGATAGGCATTGCATTAAATGTGTAGATAGCTTTAGGTAGCATAGACATTTTCACAATGTTTATTCTTCCAATCCATGAGCATGGAACATTTTTCCATTTCTTTGTGTCTTCCTCAATTTCTTTCATGAGTACTTTATAGTTCTCTGAGTATAGATTCTTTGCCTCTTTGGTTAGGTTTATTCCTAGGTATCTTATGGTTTTGGGTGCAATTGTAAATGGGATTGACTCCTTAATTTCTCTTTCTTCTGTCTTGTTGTTGGTGTAAAGAAATGCAACTGATTTCTGTGCTTTGATTTTATATCCTGACACTTTACTGAATTCCTGTATATTTTGACATAAATTGTTTGTTGTTACTGTTCTTGTTGATAAAAACTATGTCCTTTCGAATCATCTGCTAATCTTTTAGTGTGTTTTATTCCTCTGAAAATTGTATGTGTGTTTATTTTTCAGATTGAAGGAGAAAGCAGTTATCTGTATTAATTTAATATATTTAAGAAAATGTAGCAATTTAAGAATTTCTAGTTTAGTGAATTCAATGTTGTCTGTATTCTTTTAGTAATTACTTGAAAAATTAATTTTATAGATTCACATCTGCTTTATGGAACAAAGCATAAAACATTTTTTTCTAAGTTACTTCAGATTATTTCTGCTTGTGAAAAACTCCCATTTATATGGGTCTTGAATTAGTCATAATATTTACCTTTACTGAACTTGAGCTCTTCACATATTCTCAGAAACTTTAGAAATACAAAACTGCTTCAGGATAGAATTCAAACAGTTTTTTCTGACTTTAGTTTCCATGTTAGCAAGGACATTTCATGTTAAATGTGGTAAGAGATTTCTGAATCTAGCTTAAATTTAGCATAAATCTGTGGGTCAGTTGATGACCAGTCAAGATATTGAGACATTTTTGATTTACTACAACCACTAAAAGAATCAAAATCCAGTAAGGAAAACAGGGCATGCAGTTTCAACAAAAAAATCAATGAAAATATAACTTTGTTATCCAAAAGAATATCCCTCATAACTGATATAGTGACTTAAGTATCTCATTTCCTTTTCCATATGTAAAAAATCAAACGTACAGATCAATGGGGGGAAAATATCTTCATTCTAAAGGACTTTGTTATGGGGCATCTGGCTGGCTCAATCAGTAGAACATAGGATTCCTGGTGGTCAGGGTTGTGAGTTCAAGCCCCACTGTGGGTGTAGAGATTACTTAAAAAATAAAATCTTTTAAAATAAAACAAAAGCCTTTGTTTTAATATGTTATATAGTGTGTAGAACTATTTTTATTTCCTTTATATTGCAGTTTCAACCCAAAATATCAGGATATTGGGAAAGAAAAACTAACAGCCAGTTATTATATATAAGAACTATCTAGAAGAATAGGATCAATGAAAAATTATTTCTTGGTTGGTGGGAATAGAAGAAATATGTATTTTTAAATTTTATGTAATTGTTGGATAATTCTGTTGTTCCACAGAGTGAGCGTTTACAGTCTGACCTAGTAGTATGCATCGTAATTGGTGTGCTATATTTTGCTATTCATGTAAGCACAGTGTTCACAGTGTTGCAGGTAAAGAATTTTGATCTTTTGATTGGGGGGAAATAACTGTTTAGACTCATTTTTTATTTGACTGTAATATTTGCCAGTAATGCTGAAATATATGACTTTGTTTGTTCAGTTTTAACAACAAATATTTATTTTCTCATGGTTTCTCTGGGTTATGAATCTGTAGCTTAGCTAGGTGATCCCAGTTCAGGCTGCGTTAGGATGCTGCAGTCATGGGGCTGCCATAGCTGAGGCAGGCCTTAGTTCTTTGCTGACCATTGGCCAGAGATCCCTTTCCATGTGTCCTTCGCCGTAGGCTGCTTGAGTATCCACACAAAATGGCAGCTGGTTTTCCCCAGAGCCGGTGGTCCCAGAGAGAGAAAGCCCAGGACAGAACCATCAGTCCTTTATAACTGATGTCAGATGTGACATACCACCACTTTTTCTGTACCTTTGGATCATATAGGGCAACCCTGGTATAAGTTTTGGAAAACCACATAAGAAAGCGGTGTTAACTGTTGACAGATATTTGGTTCTTAGATTCAAATATTGACTTTGCTATTTTCTATTAATAATTGGAAAATTGGACTGACAAATTAGAAGTTCCTATAGATCTCAAAATCACTTTTAATTTTTCTAATTTTTTTTTAAAATTTTCCTAATTTTATTCTGCTTTTAGCCTGCTCTCAAGTATGTGTTGTATGCATTGGTTGGCTTCGTGGGTTTTGTAACCCATTACGTGCTGCCTCAGCTTAGAAAACAGCTGCCATGGCACTGCTTCTCCCACCCTCTGCTGAAGACAGTGGAGTACAATCAGTACGAAGTTCGGAGTAAGTATTTTGTTAACTCTGCTCTTTTCAATATTACGATCTTTTTATTTTTTATTTTTTTACTTTAGCAGATGACGGTTAAATAACTATCATCAAGTAACACTTTGGCTTGTGTTTGTTATACTTAGATTTGAAGTTGTGATGAGTCAGACCTTTTGCAGGATGCTTTAATTTCAGCTGAAGTATAAATGTCAGTACTGCAGTGCTAACTTCCACAAAATAAAATTACTTCCTTTCTATGTTGTTCTTCATAGACCTCTCATTGATGAATCCTGTGCATGTCTGTGGCTTCTCTTCCAGTCCCTACCCTTTTCCTAAATGTTCTTTTCTATATATAGGCAATGCAATTCTTCTTAAGACTTCTATTTGAAGTATTTTTACCTCAAAGCATAGGGGGAACAGAGAGCACTTTGTTTCTGTTTCCACCAGTGACACTATGTCCTTCTAGAGAAGAGTGTAAGAGTAGATCAGATGAAAAGAAGCTTAAAACACTTGTAATCGTTTTTACTTCTTCAGATGTGGTATAAGGTATAAACTGACTCAGAAGGAGGCAGGAGTCTAGTCCATTTTAAACCTTGACTTGTCTTTCCTGTCATAAGTGGTTGGTCTTCGTTTATGGGCCCCATGACCTGTGATATGCCATACTTCCTCATTTTAGAGAAATAATAAAAGTTCCTAACTATGTCGTCATTTATTATATATCTATGATTAAATAACCCAGTGGTTTTTCCTAAGACTTTTTCTTCGGTTAGTGAATTATGACAGTAAATTCCTCAGTTGTTTGGAGATTAATTGTTCAGAGAATTTTAAAGCTTTTAAAAGCTTTCTGTATCAGACTTGACTATGCATTCTCAAAGCAAATTTCCTGGGCCTTTTGGTAAAATTGCTTAGAGCATCCTTTTGAGAGGAATCTCTTTTTCTGAGTAGTTGGCCTCAGCAGTGGGCTCGAAATACTCAGTAAACTATGTCATGTGTGGATGTGCTGTCATCCGGGCTTTGTTGTTCCATCTCTAGTACACAGGCAGAGTAGAGTTAGCATCATTCTGAAGGGCCTGATGATTTTTGGAATGGTCAGTGAGCACCGGCTTCCACTGAAAGTCAGCAGCTGTGTTACCCCCTAACAAGAGCATCAGCCTGGCCTTTGAAGCTTTGAAGCCAGGCATTCAGTTCTCTCTAGCTATGAAAGTCCCACGTGGCATTTTCCAGCAGAAGGCTGTTTAGTCTGCACTGTAAATCTGTAGCCACCTTCCTTACTTATCTTCGCTGGATCTTCTGCATAACCTGCTGCAGCTTCTCCATCAGCACCTGCTGCTTCACCTTGCACTTCGATGTTACGGAGACGGCTTCTCCAGACTTCTCTCCTGCAACTTCCCCACCTTTCTCAGCCTTCACAGCATTGAAGAGAGTTAGGGCCTGGCTCTGGATTATTTTGGCTTAAGGGAATGTGACTGGTTTGATCTTCTATGCAAACCACAAAAACTTTCTCCATAATTTCCTTTAAGAACATTTCCTTTGCAGTCACAACTTGGTTAATGTTTGGCACAAGAGGCCTAGGTTTTGGCTTGTCTTGGCATTTATTTATTTATTTATTTATTTATTTATTATTTTAATCAATCGATTTTTTTAAATTTTTAGTTTTTAAAGATTTTATTTATTTATTTGATAGGGCACAGGTCAGGGCAAAGGCAGAAGGAAGAGGAGGAGAAGACTCCCCTCTGAACAGAGAACCCGACCTAACCTTATCCCAGGACCCTGGGATCATCACCTGAGCAGAAGGCAGATGCTTAACTGACTAAGCCACCCAGACATAGTAGTCTTGGCTTTTAACACCTTTCTTGTTAAGCTTAATCATTTCCAGCTTTTGATTTAAAAATGAGAGATGTATAATTCTTCCTTTCCCTTGCACACTTATAAGTAGCCATTGTAGAATCATTAATTGGCCCAATTTCAATCTCAGGGAATAGGAAAGCCTGAAAGGAGGGAGAGGTATGATGGAACAGCTGGTCAGCAGAGCAGTCAGAACATGTATAGTATTGGTTAAGTTTGCCCTCTTATCTGGGTATGGTTCATGTATTCCCAAAGCGGATACAACAGTAGCATCAAAGGTTACTGACCATAAATCACCATAGCAAATGTAATTAGGATGAAAAAGTTTTAATATTGCAAGGATTACCAACATGCGACAGAGAGACGTGAAGTGAGCAAATACTGTTGGAAAATGGTGCTGATAGACTTATTCAGCACGGGGTTTCCATAAAACATCCATTTGTAAAAAAATGCAGATTGGAAAGTAGAATAAAGTAAAGCCCAACAAATGAGGTATGCCTGTATTTTACACAGTAGATGATGTGATCTTCTTACCTTGCCTTGTTAGATGCAGCCACTATGATGTGGTTTGAGAAACTTCACGTGTGGCTTCTTTTTGTGGAGAAGAATATCATCCATCCGTTGATTGTTCTCAATGAGCTCAGTAGCAGTGCAGAAACAATTGCTAGTCCAAAAAAACTGGATACAGAGTAAGTACAATCCTCCTCCCATCTATGCTTAGCTGCTAGGCGCTGTCATAAGCAATGTCCTAAGACATTGATCCAGGAGCGATAATTGAGTGTCTCTTTGGTGCAGTGCACTGTGAGATTAAAAAAAAAAAGTCAGGTGATACTGTGTCTTTAACTTCCCTTGCCCGAACATCTGCTTCCACTCTCGTGTATCACTACTCCAGACTTCTTATCCTCAACTGACATTTTATGAGAGGACATTTATTAAATAAAGTTCATTTTTAATTTTAAATTGTAAGTTTGAGAGGTGCCTGTTTTTGTGTACTGTGTAAATGAGGCTGTAGAGTTGATCACTTGCCTCTGCAGTCATCCTGTAAGCCTACCCACTAGGCTAGGTACATGTTGTTGGGTAAGCCTTAATACATGTTTTTTATGTGCCAAATGCTATTAATAGTAAAGCAGTAAAAATATCCAGAAACTGGAGAACCATATATTAGAATTGCAGTACTGTTACTTATTTTTTTAAACATGCTTATTTATATCAGGGAATAAGAATCAATTACATATTGTTAAAAGGAAATGCTATAATAGTTTATTTTCGGATGTGATTTCCTGAAGTTTACAATTCAATATGTATATTTTGTAAGCATGGTTAATGAAATGGTGATTTTTCTGAAGTTAGTAGATTTTCTGAAGTTCTCAGTCATTGATTGATGAGTGGTGCTTTCTTTATATTATAGATTAGGTGCTTTAATGATCACCATTGCTGGTCTGAAGTTGCTACGATCCTCTTTTAGCAGCCCTACCTATCAGTATGTTACAGTCATCTTTACTGTGCTCTTTTTCAAAATTGACTATGAAGCATTTTCAGAGACCATGCTGTTGGATCTCTTCTTCATGTCCATACTCTTCAACAAGGTAATTTATCACTGACTGGAATATCCCTATCTGTAAAAAGTATCACCCTAAGTAATACACTGTTTAGTGAGGATTCTGCTTGCATTTCATTTGCTTTGTTATCTTTTAAGTAGTACCTTTTTTCAGTCAAGCAATTACTTAGGAGCATTTTAGAATCCCTAGATAATGCTAGTCGCTATGATCCATAAAAGATGTATTTCTTGCTATAGGTAGGAAAATAAGATTAAGTTATATAGAAAAACTAGAGAAACACCATTAGCTGTGTATTTTTAAATATATAGGCTTTTCTAGAAGTGGGTGTAGTTTTGAATAATTCTAGAAATAGACCTGGTAATAATGGAACTGGGCTTTGGGCTCCTGGACAGACAGAAGGGGGAAATAACCTGATAGCTGAATGAAGATGTCAGATGCTGAGACCAGTGCGGCTGTGTGGGAGGAATCAGAAGTTGGTTTGTTGTTAACATTTGTAGAATATGTAGAATCTGAAAATTACAAAATGCTTCTAAGATTTATTATCTACCCCTCAGAGAGGTACTTTTAGTCCTTTAACAAATGAGATGGCAAAACCTGGGTCTTCTGCCTCCCTTTCTAAGAATCTTTTTACTGAGCCATATTACCTTTCTAAATGAAATAGGTTGTGAGTCAGATTATTTGTAAGTTAAATTGAATTTAGATTTCATGTTAATACTGACCACATGCAAAGGACTTTGACATATATTATCCCATTTGATAGGTAACAGAGAGCTGAAGCATATGACAGCTACAAAACACAATGAAAGCCCAATTTTAGGCAAGTTAGCCTGGTCAGCCACATTTGGGATGAATTGGGGAAGAGAGAACCTAAAGGTACGGAGAACAGTTTAAGAGACTGTGACAGTAATTTAGATGTGATAGAGGTCTAACCTAGGATGGGAACAGTACAAATGTAAAAACATTAATCTGAACAAGGTTTTAGTGATAGTCAATTTCAAAGTATTGTGCTAAATATTGTACTAAGTAGCTTCTAAAATACTGCAGTATTATATTTGTTCAGTCACTAATTTGTATGCATTTTTATCATTTATTTCTTCTTCTAGTGAGCATGGTTAATTAACCAAAGGAGGAAGACAGAAAGTTAAAGAATTGTTTGTATAAAGAAGCATGTTGTTTCTCACAAATTTAAATATTTAAATTTGAGAATTATACGGCATGTTGTACTAGTTGGGAAAAAAGTGAAAGTTTCAATAAAATAGAAACAGTCTCTGAAATGGACTTAATTTGTATTAGTTTGGATTTTCTTAGTACTTTCATTTGTTAAACAAATTGTCCTTCAGCGCATACAGTGCTCCAGAACTATTCTAGATGCTTAGGCTACATTGGTGAGCAAATAGAGAAAGCTCTGCCCTTAAGGACTTTGCTTTATGTAAGGTTAGCTGATAGAACTTAACAATGATAGTAAGCAAATAATTTTCAAGAGATCTCTAATAGATTTTTAAAGATATCTTTGTAAAATGCAGCATCAGTTAAATAATCTTACAGAAAAAATTATGAATGTATACAAAAGTGCTTTTACCCACTAACCACTTATCTATGTAATTGCATATCATTTTTTCTTCAACATTACAGTCAAAATTTGAGTTCAGTCTGGTTACATTTAGAATCTGAAGTTTAGTTTTCTTAAGTACTGCTTTAGGCAGTTACAATGGCATCTTGATAATACAGATGCTGCTTTTACTTCTCTCATCCTGATCATATCTGATCAAGGATTACCGGCATAATTTTGAATCATGGCAAAGAATGCAGGAGTTCATCTGCATTTTGTAATTGGTTGAAGTTGTAATTTCTTTTTTTTAATTGAAAGTTAAACAGGTTCATTTGCAATTAGTTGAGCAATTTAAGTATGAGATGTTCAGTGCCTGAGTCAGGGCACCGAATTAGTTTGAACTCCTTACCCCGAGATCCCGTGTCTGTTCTGTGAGTTGGGCCTTGCGTTGCCTGAGCTACAGAGGCAGTTTAGGCGAGCACAGTCATTCTGTTCCAGTGTCGAGGACATGCTCAACAACAAAACAAATCCTAACTTACGTAAAGTTCAAATGTGTGTTGTGTTTCCACTGACAGTCACAATTGAGATTAAGAACAGATGCCTAATCCGCACTACTCAGTCTTGGGCAGACAGGCACTGACAACTGTACTCCAACTTCATTTCCTGCCTGGCTGCTCTCACACTTCTTTTGACATTGCATTTAAAACATACCCAGTTTCCAAAACACTAAATTTGAGGAAAATGTGGTTTAGAATAAAAATATGTATGAATTACTGAAGCTTTATGAACATCTCGATTAGGATCCTACCTTTCTGTTTTGCTTGTAGTAGTAGGAGTATAACCAATAGAGGGCATAGAGTTGTTTAAACAGGTGAACCACAAGCTCATAAATCAGCTCGCTGTCTTTACTTAAATATATCTCTAGTGTTTGGGCAGTTGACACATCTTTTCCTTTTACGCAAATGGCACATAATTTCAATGCCATTTTCCTATTAGGAAAAAAAAACTTTTAGAGGTCTTTCATTTTCTAATTCAAGTACCTGATGGTAAGGTTTTTATTGATTGTTTTCCTTTTCCTCCTACAGCTTTGGGAACTCCTTTATAAGTTGCAGTTTGTATACACTTACATTGCCCCCTGGCAAATTACATGGGGTTCTGCTTTCCATGCTTTTGCTCAGCCCTTTGCCGTGCCCCGTATCCTTCCAATAAAAGTTGTGTAAGAAAGGGCAGTCACATCCTTGATGTGAATGTCAGTTTGTAGGCGTAACCTTTTATAGGTATAGAAGATCGATTACTAGGTGATAAGTTATCAATATTCTCAGTCCTTTGAGTCCACATCTGTACTGATTTTGATTGTTTAACTTACATTAACATCTGTGATCCATAGATCATCTGAACACGAGGACAGTATTAAGATTTTATAATTAAGTCATGCTGATTTAAAATTTTATGTATACATATGTATTGAAGTCTAGGAATTTTTAAATAAATACAAAATGTTCAGAAATATTTTCAAATGAATGAAGGTACAAACATTTTTCATAATCATATGATTGTATTTGAACTATGTTTAAAATGTCCTATTCTAATCATTTCTTAAAAGTACTTCCTAAATAAAAGTAAAGGTTAGTGACCACATGGATGTTGAAATGCAGACTTCTTGTATCTGTAAATTTTAGTTTGATCTTTTGGAAAATTAAACCCAGGCATATTTATTCAAGAGTTAGTGTATGGACTTTCACCAAATACATACCAGCAAATATCTTTTTGACCCCCTTCAAAGCATCATGCCAGGGTATACTTTTCCTGGTTGTGTCTTTCAGCTTTTCCCCCTTATATTGTCCATGACACCCTCTTTTGTGTTCCTCTGATGAACCTCATTGTTCTCCTTGCTATAATTGCAGTATGTTCATGAGTTGTATATATGTGTGTGTATGTGTGTGAGTGCACACGCATGTGCTCACTCAGATGAATGTTAAAATCCTTAACCAGTTTTTTCATAGATTCAGCCATGTTGTTTGTTCAGGCTGCTGTATCCGCCTTTTTTTCTACTCCACTAAATCCCTTTCTGGGAAGTGCAATATTCATCACTTCATATGTTCGACCTGTGAAATTCTGGGAGAGAGACTATAAGTGAGTACAATAAAACATTTGAAAGCAGATTTTATCTATCCTTTCCTAAGAAAAACTATCAACAGCATTATTACAATAATTCATGGCTAATAATTTTTTGTGTTGAAATATTTTGCTAAAACTGTTTTATAAATACTCTTAAAGTTTGAAAATTATAAAATTAGAAGAGTCGGAATAACTACTCTATATTTTCTCTTCGATTTTTTAAAAGATTTTTTTAAAAACCTAGTTATTGTTGAATATACTCATTTTTCTGTCTTCTTTCTTTTAATGCTTTTTCTTTTGAGTTGGTTCCATATTAATACTACTCTGAAACTTCATGCTATGCAATGTTATTTCATTATGGCAGTCAAAATTAGTTATCTCAAAGTTTTCTTAGTAATAGCTATTTGCAGAGCTTATTTTTCTGTAGATTATTTCTGGCTTTTCAGGAGAATAACTTTCTAATGATCCATTTTTGTACATACAGTATTTTGTCCATTCGGATTTAGTACCCTTGGCTAGCTGTTTTATACGATGCCTGCTAACTGTCCTGACATGTAATCTCTGCAGGTGAATTTATTTATTTCTTCCTTCCTTTTTTTTTTTTTTTTTTTTTAAATTTGAGAAAGATTCTCCAAAAGGGGAATTACTGAGTCATGGAGCCTACACATTTTAATCCTTTTAACATATATTAACATGTTGATTTGGAAAAAGCTTATGTTACTTTTTAACTCTACAGGCCATCTTCATGGCTTCTTTTCTTTGTATACTTTGACACGTTAGCACGTATAATAGGTGAGAATAGTAGTGTCACCGTTTAAACAGTGGACTAGCTTGGGAATTTGAAGCTTTTGCTCTTTTATCTAAGGCCACACATGGTGTTTCTCTTTTTGATGAATTTCAGTGTTACTTATATTCTGTTCTTCTCAGCTAACTTAAATTGAGCCCAAAATAATGTCTGTGGTGGCTGTTTTTGTCGAAGGAGCCCTTTACTCTCTTCATAGTTATTAAAGTCTCCAAGTTTTATCTACAGATAGTTACTGTGTTAGAAATCAACACTTAGAAAAATCCAAATGTTTATTAGTTTAAAAATAGCAACAATAAATTCATTGTGTGTTAATATAAATAATACTTTTGTAATGAAAACTACTATATTTTCCATCCCACCCCCCCCCCCCAAAAAAAATCAGCGAGAAGAGTCACTGTTTTTGTAGTTCTATAAATCTCTTTATTGTCTGGCTCAGTAAAAGACAGCTGGATTCTCATATCTGCTTCTGCAGCCAATCTGTTCTTGAAATATGTTGTTTTAGTTGAAGTATATGAAGAAAATCTGGCCTCATACAGACATATAGTTAGAAAAGAAAGAAGTATCTTTTTTTTTTTTTTAAGATTTTATTTATTTATTAGTTAGAGAGAGAGAGAGAGAGAGAGCACAGGCAGACAGAGAGGCAGGCAGAAGCAGAGGGAGGAGCAGGCTCCCTGCCAAGCAAGGAGCCCGATGTGGGACTTGATCCCAGGATGCTGGGATCATGACCTGAGCCTAAGGCAGCCGCTTAACCAACTGAGCCACCCAGGCGTCCCGAAAGAAGTATCTTAATAGCCTTTTTAGACAATTGTGGATATTTTTCTTTGATCCTTCACTAAAAGTTGACACATGGTAGTTTTCCAAAGATTAGTTGCAGTTAGAGTCTAAAACCATATCTATTGTTGGGGAAGAAGAATTTCCTCTGCCCTTCAGGATCCTTTGAGCTCAACTAAGAATCAAATTGACATAAGACAAATAAACAGGAGAAAATCAAATTTAGTGTACACATATGGGGAATCCACACAGATGTGGAAATTCCAAAGATAGGTAACATGGTGCTTCTGTGAACTAAGGAGAAGGATAAGGATCTTAGGATACAAAGGGGAGAAAGATCATTAGCAAGAAGGTGAAAAGAGGTGTTTGGAAAACAGAGGTTGCCCCACTCTGTAGATAAGTTTCTTAGGTAAAGAGGATAATTATCTCTATTAATAGATCTCTTGGTGATACAGGCAAGCAGTTGAGGGGGAGGTAAAGATCTTTTCCTGAATCTACTGGGTTTTGATTGCTTTAATTTTTTAAAAGATTTTTATTTATTTATTTATTTATTTATTTATTTGAGAGGGAGAGGAAGAGGGAATGGGAGAAGCAGGCTCCTTGCTGAGCAGGGAGCCTGATGCAGGGCTCAATTCCAGGTCCCTGGAATCATCACCTGAGCCAAAAGCAGACACTTAACTGGCCCCCCAGGCGCCCCTTGATTGCTTTTAGCTCAAAATAATGTTGATGTACAAGTGACCCATCTCGTAGTGGCCTCCCCTTGGCCCCATGAATTTTTGGAACTGCGTTACATCAAAATTCACTGATGTGACTTACACTTTGAATGGATTTTTTTACCCATGCATAATCTTATAACAGCATTTATTAATCATTAAAAAATATTGGTTCACTGGGTAATGTAGATCTTATAGTTCTTGATCAAGATCCTGATACATTTCATTACATAATTTTAAAAAATGTATTCATTCATATCACCACCCATCTCTAAAGCAATGTGTTTAAGTATTGCTAAGCTGTCAAGCTTGTTGGTTAAATATATATACATTTTCCCAAATTTGAATTTTTGCTTAGAAACTTGAGTTTTGTTATTGGCAACAGGACAGACCCACTTTATTTTTGAGAAATGTCTGTCAAGTATGTCAGTCTGAATAATCATAGTAAAGATGGTGTTCCATGAAAAGGAGTGCAGCTTACAGTCCAAACTACACGAATGCTTCCCTTGAGACAGCGATCCTACTTCAGAATGCAACAGAAGTGCTTTACGTGGGGGCGCCTGGGTGGCTCAGTGGGTTAAGCCTTTGCCTTTGGCTCAGGTCATGGTCTCAGAGTCCTGGGATCAAGCCCCACGTCAGGCTCTCTGCTCAGCAGGGGGGCCTGCTTCCCCCCCCCCCCCCCCCCCCCGTCTGCCCCTCTGCCTACTTGTGATCTCTCTCTGTCAAATAAATAAATAAAATCTTTAAAAAAAAAAGTGCTTTATGTGTATTTTGTTACACATGATTTTAAAAAGACCTGTACTGAGGGGTGGATTCTGATTTAATAAAACTATTTTCTTATTGCTTCATTAAAGAGATTTTAAAGCAAAACTTGAATTTTTATTCTTCCTTGTACATATGTGGCAGTAAAAAATACAGTTTGGTGCCACTGTCTTGATTCATGTTAAAGTGCCTGGAGCCTTACCCGCATTACTTTTGCACCATCAGTGTAATCATCAACACAGTGAAAAAAGCAAGTAACAGCTCAGTGTTATTATGAAAATCATTTTGATCTGGAAAACTCCCTAAAAGGGTCTTAAGTCCCCTACTTCGGATTCTGTGGACCACATTTTGGAAACCACTGTTCTAAGAACACTGTACCGCTGGACATAATAAATGTACCTTCTCCTTGCACGGAATGTTTCACGCACTGTGTATTTCTAAGAACTGCATGTAGAATGCATGTTTCATCCTGATCAAGTTTTGGGGGGTGGATTAAACTCATTAATGTCTTTCCACACCCTGTTCAGTGAAACACCAGTTAGGAAATAATGGCTGTTTATGGATGATGGAGGTGGGTGAGTAAAAAACCTTCCCCCTGAAAGTACACTCATAAGGAATTTTATCAGTATACCAATCGTAGATTTTTCTCAGAGATGGTCATGAAGTGATAATGTTTATTTCATTTATATTGTGCAGTTTTCTCCTTTTTCATTAAAGCTTGTTAAAAATGTTCTGTTTGTCTTCTTCAGTACAAAACGGGTGGATCATTCAAATACCAGATTGGCTTCCCAGCTTGATAGAAATCCAGGTAAAAGCTCTGTTTACGAGTAAAGAAGCAAGTCCAAGGAATTTGTTGTGTATTTAGTTCACTCCTAACTTGTTGAGAATCCTCTGAGTTCCAAACGGTCATTTTTTTAAAGACTCTCTCCTTTGCTTCTTGTTCTGCTTTAGCAAAGTGTGAATTCAAGTATCTACAATGTGTATACCCATCTTTTATAAAATGCATTTTAAGAATATTCGTAGGAGTAAAAGAAATGCCATTCAAAGATTTTTCTTACATAGGTTAAAAAGTAAAGCAGTTAAAGTAAAACTGGTCAAGTGTATTAAAGAATATGCAGTCTGACCAACAGGTGTATTAATATAATCGCTTCCCCTGCTTCCCCAGATGTTTAGGTTGATATTCATTTAATTTCATTTAGTTTATGGAATGTAGAGATGTCATATGGGGCAGCCAAATAGCCCTTAAGATAGAGCTTCAGTGGATGGCATTTTGGTGGTGGTACCATTGTCTAAAGTCTGGTTTCTTCGTTTCATTGTTTGGGAAACATCCTTTTGTCCGCCCACCTATTAGTAATCGGATACACAGAGGGTGAATCTCACTAATCCAACCATAAGAAATTAACCAGAATTCCAGTGTATTAATTTATTAAAAGAAACCTTATTCTCAGACTGAAGTATTTGTATCCATTTGACTGTCAAATTCCTTCACATGCTGATCCCTTCAACTGCTCTACTTGAGAAACTAAATTAACAAGAATCGGATAGTTTGGTAGTTATAAATTGGACTAGTAGGACTAGTTACTTGATACTAACGCCTGTCGTTATCATAAAACAACCATCTCAGCTCTAGTGTGTCCTTGTATAAGGAGCTTAGAATTCTCATGATGCTAATGACGCCATCCTGCTTATCAAAGAGACCGTATCCTGAACTAATAGGCACTGTTCTGTAATGAGCGGACAGGGCATTAGATATGACCATCTTCCTGAATTAGTACCTGGAGTACTCTTCTCATTATTTTATTGTTTAGACTGAGTTTAAAAGAGTAAGCTTTGTGTATTTTGCTTTCCTCCAGTATTATACTGTGGGCAGCTGTTTACAGATTATTGCTTTGGATGGGTTACTTCTAAAAATGGTTAGTTTATTTATCTTAATTTTTTTCTTAAAGGATGACTCTAATAAATCTTATAGGTTCTTTGCTGCTGTTTCTATAGACATATTATTTTTTAAGTTTATTTTTTAATTTTTATCAAGTTTTAATAAATTTATTTTATTTTTATTAAGCTAGTTTTAGCCATTTCAATATTCAGGGTTTTTTTGTTATTATTATTTTTTTTTTTTACCAACTTCTGTTCATTTTGGACTGTCTTGTTTGTTCAAATTTGGTATTCCTTTACCCACTTTTTTATTAATGTATCTTTTTGTTCCAATCCTGAATTCCTTTTATCTTTCATTTTTCTTGTGTGGTTTTCATTATAAGTTGGAGTTCATTGAATAGTGATTGAAGAGGTGAAAACCCTTAGATGTCATCTAATCTAGTTCCCACATATTATGAATGGGAGCCAGAGACCAGAGAAGTTATGTGATTTCTAACTCTAAATTCTGAAAGCTTCCTCATTACCCTGTGTTTCATTTTTTACATAGAAATTGTAAGAGTGTTAATATTTTCCTTGTCAAAAAAAATAGATACAATCCTAACTAGAAATAAGTTTTAATATTTTTAACGATCCTGTTTGTTGATATAATGAAGACTTAGGGTAAAATGTAACATAATTTAATTCCTTCTTACAGGATCAGATGACAACAATCTGAATTCCATCTTTTATGAACATTTAACCAGATCCCTACAACACAGTCTCTGTGGTGATTTGCTCCTAGGACGATGGGGAAATTACAGTACAGGCGACTGTTTCATTCTTGCCTCTGATTACCTCAATGCATTAGTACACCTTATAGAGATAGGCAATGGGTTGGTCACTTTCCAGCTGCGGGGACTTGAATTCAGAGGTAAGATACTCACCTTTTATTTCTGCAGTGTATTCCTGTGACATCTGAGTTTTATGTGTTTACATCTCAAATTAAAAATTAACATAGAGTTAGGTCCTTTGGAGTTGTGGAATGAGAAGTGTTGTTAAAAGAGCAATCATTAGGTTTTCCCCCAAATTTCACATTCAGAGAATGGTTTTTGTGTTATGCTAAAATGAGTGAAGGTAGTATCATTCTTGGGTAACTCACTGTTTCCCCGGCGAAGTTGAATTTCTGTTGTTCCGCGCTTGCTCTCTTGCCATTCTCTTTGTGAGAAGTTGCAGGTCTTTGTTAGATGTCTGCAGCGTAGAGTGCTGTGTTTCATGTGTAGCTAACCATGTACTTTTAGGTAGACATCATGCCTTTGTTTTGGACAAATTTTGGTATTGAAGTGAAGTTCCCATAACGTTAAAATCACAGTTTTCAAGTGAACAAGTCAGTGGCATTTAGTGCATTTACAGCATTCAACAGCTGTGAGAATAGGCAGTTGGTTAGGTCCTAACAGGATGCCTCGAGGTCAGTAAAGAGGAAGCCAGGGCCAGCTTTTGGGAAGGCCAGAGGCCTGTCCTGACAGTCCTCCAAAATGAAGAAGCCACAGAAGCCAGTTCAAACCAGATAGGCCCAAGATGGCTCATAAAATAGGCCAACTAGAGGATCAAATTAGACTTATACCCTGTAGCTTTATTTGCACACTGGTGTTGAATCAGGAGGTTTGGACCTTTGTTAGGTAATATCCTTAATGGAGCAAGTGCTTTTCTAAAATTCACTGGAAATAAGATTGCACTTGTGTGACACTCAGATGAAGGCAGTAAGTGTTGATGTTTGTTATTCATTTGTGATGTTTGTCCTCCAATCTCTCTCTTTCAAAATGTCCTATCCTTGCTTTATGGTTTGTTTCTGCTTCTCCACGAGAGCCCAGGACCTTAATTCCATCTCTCTATAGAGTCTTACCTAATGTTCAGATGTAATCCAACCGGATTCATCCAAAAGTCAGCACCCCCTCACCTCACCACTGCACCTACTACTGCCATGACTTTAACTTCTTTTTAAATTGTCGGTACCTGGAGATTTTACCTTTGTTTTTTAACTTGTGTGTGTGTGTGTGTGTGTGTGTGTATGGGGGAAGTTGTGTATGGGGAAGCTGTTGTATCTAGCATTTTTGTCTGTGTGAATTGGAAAAGGGTCCTTCTTAGGATGTGCTCATTTTACCATATTGGTCGGAAATTCTCCAAATCAGAAACTGATCCAAATTCTCACTCTCCCAACTTTCAGTCTCTGGTACTGAGTAGATTCAAATAAAATTTTGGACAAATTTTTTGCCATTCAAACTCTGTTTGCCAAACAAAACTCAAACTGATTTGGGAACACGGTACATCTTACTATCTGAATTTGTGGTGGATTTGTACAGCAGGAGTTATCTGTAAGTCTTCACTCAGCCACAGTGATTTTTTTTTTTTTTTGAGGCAAACTTGATCATGCCCCTTTCATGCTTAAAACTGTCCATGAAGCTTTCCATGGCACTTAAATAGAATTCAGACTCCTTAACGTGCTCTACCTACATTTTTGACCTGTAAAGTTTGACC